>JAJONR010003402.1:0-45489 GCA_029582245.1 Solanum etuberosum | reverse complement strand
AGACACAGGTAACCAGGATCAGCATCCAGCGCATCGTTGATTCTAGTTGAGCTCCAGACTTGTTGGTGAGCCTCCTTGCTTCCGGAGGATCCCTTTTAGTGCTTTTAGTAGTTTTAGTTTCATTAGGATGTCGTGGGTCTTGTCCCGACATCCATCTCAGTTGTTTAGAGGCTTCATAGACAGCCATATGTTAGTTCTTGAGTTTTCCATTTCCTGTTTTAATGGTTGAGACTTGAGTTGCCATTTTGGCTAAGTTTAATATTTCTTAAAGACATTTGCATGAATTATCCTTTGAGACTATTTCTTGTGTTTAAGACTTCCGCTGAGTAAGTAAGCCAGGCCAAGGGTTCGCTTGGGGCCAGCAATGGTTCTCGAGTGCCAGTCCCGCCCAGGGTGTAGGCTCGGGGCGTGACAATTATTTGATATTTTTGGGGAATCAAATGAACATCAATCGGAGATATCAAATTTTCTAATAAATAAATAATCGTTGGTGAAGGGATAAATAAATTTTAAAAAACTGAAAAAAGTGAACAAATATTCTAATTCTAACGTGTAGAAAGTTCAGCCCTACCGTTTGCTTTACATATATCATTTTAAAGTTCCCCATTTTAATGTATCATAAGTAATTATTAAAATAAAAAATTAAAGGGAGAATGTATCATATGAGACAGTAATTCAACTTATTATATATACTTGAAAGAGAAAATATTACATAAAACTATTCAGTTTATTTGGGTGTTTTTTAAAAATCAACATACCAGAGTGATGAAGTTCAATTTGAAACTACAATTTCAGTAGAGAAAATTTGCGTGAATACTCAATTAGCGTGTGTTATTTAATCTGTACTAACAAATACTTATAACAATAACTTTGCAGAAACATAAACAACAAAGTTTAAAACAAACATAACAATACAATGAAACAGAAAGGAAAAAATCGAGCTCACTGAATGCACAGTGTCCCCTTAAGGAAATTATTCCCCTCTAGTACCCGAGCTTTAAAAGAATAGATCCTCTCAGGTTAAAACGATTCTATTCACCAGTGTATTGATACAAAACCAATATTTAATTGTGCAGAAGAAGAAGAAGTTCATAATTTTCGTTGTTTTAAAATGAGAGGAAAGCCCTCTATCTGTAGACAACAAATGATAGTGTGAACAAATATTTATTATGCCTTATCAGAAAGCTCACAACTCTTTGGAAAAGTTACAACCCTTCGGAAAGGGCACAACCTTTCATAAAAGTCATAACTTTTCATAAAAGTCGCAATTCTTCATAAAAGTCGCAACTTTTCATAAAAGTCAGAACTTTTCATAAAAGTCGAAACTTTTCATAAACGTCACAACTTTTCATGAAAGGGGAAGGTTAGTTTTGTAAATAAATAAATTAAAAGAGAATCCTGGTTTGTGGTGGCGCCACGTAGGCGGGCCTAGGGTTCTCTTATATATATATATATATATATATATATATATGATCGTCTCACAAATTTAGTTAATACTTTTTCCGTCTCTATTTACTTTTCAAATATTTCCTAATTTGATTTCCCTTTTTACTTATATTTTTGACAAATCCTCGAATGAGTCTAGAACTTGTGTGCTATCATTATAATAATTTCACGAATAAGGTTATAAAGACTATATCAATTTTGTGTCTTATTTTGATTAAAAAATTAAACATATTATATTGTTTAGAAGCATAGAGTCCTAGTTCTATTTCAGAAAAAGTAAATCCTAATTCCTAAGTATTGTTGTAACAGTTTCGATTTAGGATTAATTATTTTGTTTAAATTTAGTAACTTAAAATTACCAAAACAAAATCATATAGTGTGAAATTAGAATAATACTTATCAAAATATGATATAAATAATCATGAGATTACCATAAATACGTCCTATAGTCACCTAACACTAATTTTAGTAACTTAAACTACCAAAAATAATAATCATATTTTTACTTCTACTAAAACTAGGATTAGGCTAAAAAACAACTATAAATACGTACTCTCTTATTAGTTTCTAACATGCAAAAAAAACTTCTTACTTCTAGTTACATTTTTCTTTTATCAAAAGTTGTTACTTTTAACTATTTTTTTCTTTTCTCATACACGTTATCATATTATTAGCTAAAACCGACAATATATGTCCCTACCGCCAATAATTGGCACTATGTCCATTTTCCCGTTATTGGATACGTCACTAATGTCCATGATCGTGTTCAATGTGTTCAAACTCCCATTATTTGATACGTATCTAATATTCATGATTGTGTTCAATCCGTAGTTAGGCAGAGAGATGCCCCTAGGTATATAAGTTGGTCATTCCCTCCGTCCGGGTACATTAAGAACAACACTGATGGAACTTTTATGGAGAATTCAGGGTTAGCGGGATACAGAGGCATTGCAAGAGACGATAGGGGTAGATAGTTAGGAGGATTCGTGGGCGGATTAGGTGTGGTAACAACGTCGTGCCTCACAGTGGAACTGTGGGCCATACATGGCGGGCTGACCATGGCGAAGAACTTCAACCTAAGGAACTTCATCATCGAGACTGACTCTCCTGAAGCATTGATGCTCATGAGTAAGGGAGTCCCCGTCGACAATCACCCCGACCGCGACGTGATAGAAGAGTGTCGACACCTCCTGTATGAACTTGAGATCTACATGATGCATACTCTAAGGGAAGGAAACAACTGTGCGGATCACCTGGCGAAATTGGGAAGAATGCAACTAGATGAAGACCTTGTAATACTACATCATCCGCCACATTTCATGCACCAACTTCTTCTCGCGTACATGGCTCACGTTGCATACCCTAGGTACCGAAAACATGTACGGTAATTTACTATATCTGGTACGAAAGAAAAAATGTGAATTTTTTTACGTAAACATTTGTAAATATTTATAACGATATTATATTGAAATATATTTTTGTTAATTAATCTTGGAAGTTGTTATGAATATCATTTTGGTAATTTCTTAATCAGTGTACTGTCATTGATATTGTCCGTAAATATTTCTTATTTCAAATGTGAATGTAATACACCTTTTGTTATTAGATAAAATATTTACAATATGATGAATAACAAAGGTACCATTTCAATTTGGGAACATCATAGATAATAGATAATAATTAACAGAGCTATTTTGTTCAATTACGTTTTTTTTATAAAAGAAATATCAATTGAACTTGAATCTCATTTTCATATCGTCGTTTTAAGCAACTCCAACCACCTTTTCTGTCTCAAATTGAGATCATTTTGTTCAATTAAATTTTTTTTAAAAAAAGAAAAAAAATTATCAACTAAACTTGAATCTCATTTTCATATCGTCGTCTTTAAGCAACTCCAACCACTTTTCCTGTCTCAAATTGAGACCCCTCTGTTTGCATAGCTTTCTAAAACTGAATCTCAATTCCGTATATACCATACTTGAGCTCTAAAATGATATTTTTTAAAAACAAAGGGGAATGTTAAGGCTACTAATGTAAAGTGCAAGAGAGATTCCCCAGTGATATACTCTCTCCGTTTCAATTAGTTTGTCTTACTTTCCTTTTTAGTCAGTTTCAAAAAGTTAATTATAACTTTCAAATGACATGTTTAACACCACAAGATTAAAGATCATTTTAGTATATACTACTATCATTAGTTTAAAACCACATATCATTGTAATCTTGAAGAAAAAATGAGTTCGTAGGAGCAGGGGCAGACTCACTCTTAGCCAAGGGGTGTCAAGCGACACCCCTTCATCGGAAAATTACAGTGTATATAGAGGTTAAATTTTCAATTTTGGTTTATTATATATATATAAGTATTGACACCTCTTGGCACAAGTTAAATATTTAGTCTAGTGGTTAAGGTATTGCAAAAATTTCTTGAGGTCATCTATTCTAATCCTACTAGCCTCATAATTTTTTTTACTACAACCATTGACACGGTAATGGAGAATTAGGAGTTCTTTAGTAGTAAATAAAAAGGATGTATTTGGTTATATTTTGAAAATTTGAAAATTGTTTTGTAGATAAGTGAAATATTATAGGATGTAACGAAAGTTAAAATAAAATAATAAAAATAATATTTGGTTAAGTCAAAGATACATTGGATTACATCATAATAATAATAATAATATTATTATATATATATATATATATATATATATATATATATATTATTAAAAGTGGGAACAATCTAAGTCAAAGTTGAATTATGAAAATACCCCTTACATATTAATTAATTTTCTTAAAATCATTTAAAAAAACAATTTTTCCATTTAAAATCAACTTCATAACTACACCTCTTCGTGGAAAGCTCCAAAATTTAAAGTTGGATTGCCATTTTACCCCTATAATAAATAAAAAAGTTATAAATATTTTATTAATTAATTATTAAATAGAATAATAAATTAATTTGTCATTTTTCCTTCACATAAAAAAAAGAGAAATAAAACTTCTATTAAATTAGTAAATAGTAAGTATATATATAAGCGGAACCAAAATATTTTAAAAATTGAATTATCAAAATGTCCATAAAATATTGAATGACATTTATATCCTTCAATCAATTATTATTCCTACAATAATACTTCCTCTGTCTACTTTTTTAATTGTCATGTCGCACTTTTCAAAAGTCAATTTGACTAATTTTCAGAGTTAAATTAGATTACATTAATTTCATATTTTAAACAAAAAATTTAGATATTCAAAAACTACACGAAAATTACTATAAATTTCAATTTTTTTGCATATTAATATGATGAAAAAATACATTGTAAAATGTTAGTCAAGGTTATTATCATTTGACTCTTAAAAAAGGAAACTATGATAATTAAAAGTCGCCGGAGGTAGTATTGTACAAGAATATAAATATACACTTAGTTCAATGCATTAGACTATTGAATATATATACACAAAAATACCCAATAATATTTTATCATTTATTTAACTCCTATTTATGTTATAATTTTCCCCCTAAAAAGTAAGTCTAACTTCTAATAAATATAAATAATAATATAGCAAATGAATGAACTAGATAAATCAAAAGACATGGAGTTATATATATTCAATTTTTGTAAATGTTTTATCTTCCGATTCCTAATGCAAAAAGTAAAACATCTTTTTGTAGTAATAAACATATGGAGAATTTGAAAAGTTGCTTGATATATTCAATGTGGAGTAAATTATTTTGATCAATTCAATACAATATATTCATTTACTAAATGCTATATATCATGTATATATAGAGAAAAATCAAAAGACAACTATCCCAATTCATCAAATTATCAATCCTACTTTGTGTAGGCGACACTTTCTCATATTTATTTTGTGTTTGTGTCTCTCTTTTCTATTTGTGTTTATGTTCTCTACTTTTCTATTCACATTATAAGTTATTGTCTTTAATTATATTTATTCATATATGTTTCTGATTAGTTGAAAGTTCATCTTACTTGGGTAGGTAAACGTGTGTATCATAGTTATTTCACCTCTTGCAACATAGAAATTTGTCATGCAAATATCAAATCAGGTAAGATTACTTTCTTTTTAATTATAACTTTTTGGAGTATCATGAAACTATATCTTCTTGTTTGTGTAAATTTTGGTTAGGAATCAATTTACACAATTTAACTAGTATTTTTTTGTTAAATTCATAGATGATAGAACAAATAATTTTGAATTAGACAAAGAATACAAGTGCTATAATAATTATGATTTATATACATCGATTAGATATTTTAGCAATTATTATTTTTATCACTAATAATAACTATTTTTTTGTAAGTGTACACCACAAAATTGACAATGATCCACTAGCTATCATAAGAAAGGTATATGTTGACCGAATTTATGTGCAATTTTTACAAAACACAATTCACATTCGACAACAACTTCTTGATCTATATGTGATTATAAAAAGGTGGAGGCTACAATTTCTTAGAAAGAAGGCAAAATATTTAGAACATGATATATTTTGAACCAATAAGAGACACTTAAATTATGTGTTGTGATTTATTAAAAAAAAAACTTTTATCAAGTTGAATACTTGATATATTTAAAAAGTTACACAATTAAAATTATTTGAATATTACTTTTGAAATTCATTTGATAGCAATATTTCAGCATGATGTACCTTGTACTGATAATAATCTTGATTTAATAGGCTCACCATTCATTGGTTTGAGCTTGTATATTTTCTCTTCAATTACTATTATCGCACAATGATCATCTACTAGTCATCTTAAGGAAGACATAGATTGATCAAATTTCTAGATAACTTTTGCAAAACACTACTCTAATTTGACAACAACTTCTTACTACGTATGCAAATGTGAAAAGGTGGAGACTACAAAGGACAAAAAGAATATGAAAAACTTAAGATAAGAAATATTTTGAAATCACACTTGACATTTAAATTATGAGTTATGACATATTAAACAAAAGAAACTTTTATCAAATTGAATACTTGATATATTATAAGAATTGCATAATTAAAATTATTGGTTTGAGCTTGTATATTTCTCTTCAATTTTTGTGCAACTTATCACACACTTATTATAATATTTTCAAAGTTCTTGTACTTAATTAGCATGAGATACACGAGCAACATACATGTTTAAGTATATATATATATCTTTATAACAACTCCACACAACTTAGCATGAGACACACGTGCAACGCACATGCCCAGCACTAGTGCATATATATTTGTCACTTTGTATTTTATATCACACCTCCTTTTCTCCTTCATTCTCAAGAAGCCATTTCCCCCCCTTCTTCTTCCCTTCGTTACAACCAAGAAAGTTGAAACAATCCATTTTCATCTTTCTCCGATCACCCATTTTCATCTTCTCCGATCCCATCCTCGTTTTCTCCGTTGCTAAAACAGTTACAGAAAATAGAGAAATCAATAACAAAATTATTTTTCTAACTAAAACTCTTAATTTTACTCCCAATTTCAGTTCAGTTCCAAATTCTAACGCTACCCGTAACTCCAGTTTAATGTAGAATCATTTCGTTCCCCTGCCATGAATAGAAGACGAGGTAGATCGGACATTAAACAGTCTTTGTAGCAGGTATCGAGTAAAGTTTTTTAGTAATATAAATGAAGAACAGTCTGCATTGCTTTCTTCATATAAATTTAGCAAAATTCGAGTAAAAAGGTTCGATTTTGTGAACAAAAATATTGATTCTAAAAGTACAAATTCGAGAAGGTGGGTTGTTTCCGATGGGATTATTTGTATTAACAAAGAATAAACTTATGAGGCTTTAATTGGATTAACGGCTGGATTTACGTGTGACTCGTTAAGGGATGACATAATTGAAGTTTGGGTTATTTATGTAGTTGGCGGGATGGAATAGTATAACTACATTTTAATTAGAAATCACATTATTACCCGATGACATTAAAATGTGTGTATTTGGGTGATGAAAGATGTGTTTGTTGATATTATACGTGAACGCCGTATTGGATTCTACGTTACTTGTTATGATATGGGTATTTTAAATTTTGGGTGGCTTTGACAATTAAGGACAGGATTCCAGCTGAGCCAAGTAAGGGCAGAGTGATTGTTATCGGGGCACGTCATGCTGGGTTGGCGGCTGCGAGGAAACTGATGTCATTTGGCTTTGAAGTTACGCTTTTGGAGGGACGAAAGTGTGTAGGTGGAAGGGTGTACAAAAAAGATAGAAGGGGGAATACAGTGACAACTACTGATTTAGGAGGGATTGTTCTGACAGGTACACTAGGGAACCCGCTTGGTCAATAGGCATTACAATTGTCATATACACTTCATAAAGTGAGAGACCGATGTCCACTCTATCCTGCTGATGGAAAACCTGTAGACGAGTATTTGGATAAAAAAAGTGGATAGTGTGATTCTAGTTATCGGGGGAATTCTTTCTGTTCTATAGCTATACAACAGTTGCTGGTGGGCCCTTATTCTTAGCTCTAGCCACAGGAGAAGCTGCACACAAGTTTGAGCCCCTACTGATGCAGTCACAAAACTTATTTAAATTTTAGAAGGTAATTAAATGTCATGTTCCACATTAACTTTGCCTTCAATATACCAAAATCTTATTCTTCTTTCTTTTGAATAACATATTATTTGATGGCCAAGTAACAAGTAAAGAATAAAAAACTCCGTAGGCAGAAAAATAAGAATGGAGTTGCTCGAGAAGTGAATTCATGTTATCTTGTTCTAGAGTTAAGCGGTTGAAATAGTATCAGTACCATGCCCATTTCGTATTCATTTAGTTTTAGTTTGATGCATGTATGTATCGTCTTGTTTGAAAATTGAGAAACTCTGGGAATATGAAGTTGAGTTTTTTTTAAAGCAGTTGCCCAGATAGGATCTTGCTTTGTTTAACTTTCAGTTTAAAACAATGAGTAATCTGTTACTCTTTGCCCCTTAAAAGACTTTTCTTGTCTCAACTATATACTTCAGAGATGATATCATCATCTGTCGTCTATATATATATATATATATATTTGAACATGCATCAATTATAGTAAAGATGAAACTTATGTTTCTTATGGTTATGGAGCTAATGTATTGATGATATTTGGGCATTATTATCACGTTTATATGAAACACAAGGATTTAACGTCCTAGAGCCCATCCGTTCAGCTCTGGTTCCTACTCCAATGATGTTGTGGGTGCATCAGGAGATGACTTTTTAGCAGAAACTGTGGGGGAAGGTAGACTTTTCTTTGCGTTATCCAGCCACCATGCATGGAGCATTTCTCACTGGGCTTAGGGAAGCTGCAAAGATGTCCGACCACGCTAGTGTTACAGCATTGCATTTGAAGGTTGAAAAGAAAAACCGAGATAAGGTTTACTTCAGATCTTTTTAAATGCATGTCTAATGTTTATTAAGACACTGACAACCAAGAACTAACTTTGTTTTATCTCATTATGTTGTTAAGACAAAATATCACTTTTCTTTTTAAATACTTAACATTTTTATCGTTTATGGTAAAGAATTAACTAATTTCTTTCTGCAATCATCTTATTTCTTCATCTTCTATCCTTCAATCCTAATCTTCGATCTCCATACCATCTTATCAAGGATCATGTCTTCGGTAAGTTGAAATGTGTCATATCCTACCTAATCACCTCACCCTAATACTTCTTAGGAACCTCTCCTTAAGTCTAGAATTACTAAACAATGTAGTCCCACAAGAGGGGTCTGTGGAGGGTAGTGTATATGGAGACCTTACCCCTACTTGGGAGGTAGAGAGGTTGTTTTCGATAGATAGTTGGCTCATGTATTGTGAGCAATATGTATACAAACTGACTCATTGTGCTGCTCAAGTATATAAAAAACCAATACACTAATATGGACCACATTCATATGCAAAATAGTTAAGGAATTTGAAAATTATTGAATGCTTCACTAATATAGAAAATTATTGAATGCTTCACTAAGAAATTTGAAAATTATTCATATGCAGCAATAAAAGGTCATTTGAATAGTCATTTCCTAAGGCTTCATTTACCTATTAGAGTTAGAAAAAATATTACGATATATAATTGTTTTAACACCAACATCTTTTTGTTTAGCGCTAAAGGAAACTTGATATCTAACATCGACGTCTCATTATTCTAATTAAATTCACTAGACAAATTTTATTTCCTTCTCTATAACTCTATAAGGATTGTATATGACGAAGAATAACCGCTCTACTATGCATGTTCATACCTTCAAATATTATTACCTAGGAGACCTAATCTTATAATGCAGGTTCATAACCTCTTTTGTACTCCTTGATACTACTTTGTAGCTACTTGCGCAGTTCAACTCTACTGTAAATCTACTGTCTCTAAAAACTTATATTTGTTGTTCTAAAAAAAATGATTACAATAATCGTTCGTGATATGTATTACTATATTTTGTAGATCTTCATTAAATCAAGATGTGGAAAAGTATCATTTACGTTTATTGTTCTTCATTGTCCATTTTCTGCATGATGAAAATCTTCCTAAATTTAAGTGGCACGTCTAACTTCCTAATCTTGAGTTCCATCAGGACATTACCAAATTAGGGATGAGCAGCCCATCCCCAACTTTGTATGAAGTTTCAACTATGTGATATTGGCTTCCTTTTGTTAGCTTTGTGCTTCAAAAATTATGATCAAGGTTTATATTACTTTGATCATCCGATTTTGTGTAGCAGCGTTGACTGGGCATGATATGAATAAAGAGAAAGTATCTATATTGTATTATTTTTATGGTGTGACTAAGTCATTCCCGACATTATAAAATGAAACGTTAGAATTGTTGGGAAGGAAAATGCTCGCTATTATTGCTGTGATGATAACAACTTTCCACATTACAATTGTGCTACATCATACCAACCTAAATAAATGTAGTTGTTTAGTTTCACATGTTGAGCTAACAAATCTAATTATTTTGAGCTTAACAGTATATTAAATCAGCCGAATAGATTTACCATTCATCAATTTAAGCTCGTAATATTTTTCCTTGAAATTTCGTGTTAATCATTACAAACATGTTTTGTTTTTATTTATGTCGCTTGCAACTATGGCATATATTAGACTTGAACCTAATATTTCTTATATTTTGTGCTATAATTTCCTCTAACTCTTGTAACCTCTAACTCATTATTCACCCATTATTCTACCTCATTATGGTTGTAACTTATGTAACTTATGTAACTACCCCCATTATCTTCCTATTCATTGCAAGGAAGAATTCCTCACTATAAATAGTGTGGTCTTACTTTGTGTTTGGAAATTGAGATATAGTGTTAGCCAAATATGAGTAGTATTGTATTGTGTTTCTATTGATATTAGTGTAGTGAAAGAGAGAGTTGAGACATAGAAAAATATTCTAAGTCTTCGAACTATATTCACTATACAAAAGAGGGTAATTATATGTTGAAGGAAGGTGTTCTTTTTGTGGAGCTTTGGACTCTTCAACTAATCCAGAGTTGTTTGAGTTGTACGACGTTGTTGGGCTGTTGTATCCTGGAGGCGACAAGTGAAGAGATATACTACTGGATCGGTGTAGATTATGCCGCAGTGGGCTTGAATCTCCTTACAGAGAGCGAGATATCCGCACCTCAGCCTAAAGATTTATTTAGTCATTTTTGTTCATTTTATTTCAACTGTAATTTACTATATTTTTGGTATATTACACCAACAATTTTAAGGAGATTCATGTTTTTTTACAGTTTGAAAAAGTGTGGATATCAAGATAGGGATCTCAACATAATTCCACTCAAAATCGCTCTCTTCAAGAGATGGAAGAGAAAAGGTGTACGGTAAAGTATTTTTCTACTTGCTCAATTCAAGTGAAGAAAAGGTAAAGAAAGAAAAAAAACCTTTTTACCTAGTATTTTCATGAATAAAGTGATATTACTTTTCATGAAAAATGATATTTAAATTCTTAAAATAGTGGGGTTTTGTGAAATGAAAAAAATATTTGAGATATACATGCCTCAGATTTCAGATGTTTCATTATCAGTACTTAAATGTTGCATTCTCAGTTAGCATGTCAGAATATTGAGCTATCCAATATGTTTCAGTTATGTTGTATTGTACACATTTCCGATTGGGAGTAGGCTTAACACCGAGTTGGACTAGGGTTCAGTTACCCTCATGGTCCCAGAACTACGTGCCCCTGTAGGTTTATAGGTCCCCTCTGTGGGCATCAGATTTAGTGATCATGCCAGTCATGCCTTTATACCCCTGGCAAGGTATATTGGGTCCTCTCGATGGGGCGTATACATCGGACTCCACGTTTAGCTCACGTGGTTTTATGTTGGTTATTAGTAGCTCCCACAGTCAGACTTTAGTGCATTTGACCAGGTTTTTAGTTATACTTCAGTATTCAGTCTTAGCATGTCATGTTCATGATATGTACTTGGTCATTACATTTACCTCAGTTTTCAGTATATTTCAGTATTATTATTCTGTTCGTATTATGTTATTGCTCAGTTATATTTTTTCAGCTATATTCCATATCCTGCATGCTCAGTACATTTCATGTACTGACGCATACTCTGCGCTACATCATTTCATGATATAGGTTCAGGTACTCAAAATCCATATCACGCATAGATCGGTTCCCGATCCGTATTTAGCAGCTTCAGTGGTGAGTCCTCATACTTCAAGGACAATATACATGTTTTTTTTTCAGATTCAGTCTTTCTTTTCAGTTTCCAGTTTTGCTAGGGTTAGCTGGGGGCATGTCCCAGCAACTCTATTCAGTTAGAGGGTTTTTCAGACATAGTATTAGATTCAACTTTAGTTTTTGAGTAATTTTTCAGTATCCTAAGCTTATAGTATTTTATATATTCAGATCAATTTTGGGTATTCCCCACTTTCAGTTATCTACTGTTTTAAGCTTCCACGTAGTATATTTTTATTTAGTTGTTTAGTATGCTTATGATATGCCAGCTTCATGGTTAGCTTGGGGTCACTCGTTATCCTAGGTCCCGTGTTTACGTCAAGGGGGTAGCCTCAGGGATTGACAAACTTGGTATCAGAGCATTAGGTTTAAGAATCCTAGGATGTCTGAAAAGCCTCACTAAGTAGAGTCTCTTTCATGGGTGTGAAGTGCACCACATCTAATGAGAGGGAGGCTACGAAGTGTTTTAGGAAAAACTTCACTTTGTTGCTATTCTTATCGTGCGAGGGTATGATGTCCTTTCTAATACGTCGTTATACGTTTCAGATCATGCCTCCTCATAAAGCTTACACAAGGATTGCTAATGCCTGCAATGCTAACGCAGTTCCTCCAGTCCCAGACCATGAGGTTTCGAATGTAGAATTTTGGAATGCGATCCAGCTCTTGGCTCAGAGTGTGACCAACCAGAACAATCCGCAGGCCCCAGTTCCTACTAACACTAATGTTGGATCAGCTGCAGCTAGGGTTCGAGACTTTGTTCGTATGAATCCACCAGAATTTCTAGGGTCAAGGGTTGATGAGGACCCACAGAACTTCATTGACGAGGTTAAGAAAATCTTTGGAGTGATGCAACTGACTGGTAATGACAGGTAAGAGTTAGCATCCTACCAGCTTAAGGATGTGGCTCACATTTGGTTCACTCAGTGGAAGGAAAACAGGGGTGCCGATGCAGCTCCTGGGACTTGGGAATGTTTTACTGGAACTTTTCTGGACAGGTTCTTCCTGAGAGAGTTGAGGGAGGCTAAAGCTCAGGAGTTCATGAATTTAAGGCAAGGTACCATGTCAGTACAAGAGTATGGACTTAAGTTCACCCAACTCTCCAGGTATGCTCCATATATGGTTGCCGATTTAAGGGCACATATGCGTAAGTTTTTGTTTAGGGTATCCGACTTGGTGAAAACAGAGTGTAGGAATGCTATGCTGCTTGAAGATATGAATATCTCTAGGCTTATGACTCATGCTCAGCAGGTTGAGGGAGACAAGATTAGGGAAATGGCTAAGGACAACAAGAAGGCTAGAACATGTAAATATGAGTACTCTCAGCAGAAATCGGGTGGTGGAAATCTCTCGCAGTATCAGCAGAGGTCTACAGCCCCAACACCTTCATCAGCTAGTGCTCCATCCCCTAGGTTTTGACAGGATCAGAAAGGTAGGGCATCAAGTTCTAAGTCTCAGGGGAGTGCTTCAGGTAACAAGAGTTTCCCGACTTGTCCAAAGCGTGGTAAGAACCATCCGGGTGAGTGTCTTGCAAGCAAGGAAGGGTGCTTTGGGTGTGGTCAGTCTGGCCATAAGTTGAAAGATTGTCCTTCTTCCAGGCAGGGTCAAGGAGGTAATAATAATATGTCTCAGTCTACCGGTCCAGCAACACCAACAGAATGCCCAACTCAGCATGGTGCTTCATCTGGTACAGGTGACGGTCAGCGCTAGAACATGTTATATGCTCTCCAGGACCAGGAAGATTCTCCTGATGTGGTCACTGGTACGTTACGAGTCTTTCATTTAGATGTTTATGCATTGTTAGATCCAGGGGCTAGACTGTCTTTTGTAACTCCTTATATAGCAGTAAACTTCGGTGTCTGTCCAGAAACTCTTTTAGAACCATTCTCATTCTCTACTTCAGTTGGTGACCCAGTTATAGCTACGCGGGTATACAGAAATTACCCTGTCACAGTATCTCAAAAAGTCAGCTCAGCAGATCTTGTAGAGTTACAAATGGTAGATTTCGATATCATTCTAGGCATGGATTGGTTACATTCCTGTTATGCCTCAGTCGATTGTAGAACCAGAATCGTTCGGTTTCAGTTTCCAAACGAGCCAGCCTTAGAGTGGAAGGGTAGTAGCTCAGTGCCTATGGGTCGCTTTATCTCTTACCTTAATGCCAGAAAGATGATCTCCAAAGGGTATATCTATCATCTCATTCGGGTTAAGGATTCAAGCTCCGAAACCCCTACTCTTGAGTCAGTCCCAGTAGTTAATGAGATTCCAGAAGTGTTTCCAGAAGATCTTCCCGGTGTTCCTCCCAAAAGGGAAATCGACTTTGGAATAGATCTCCTTCCAGATACCCAGCCTATTTCGATTCCTCCTTACAGAATGGCTCCAGCTGAGTTTAAGGAATTGAAAGAGCAGTTGAAAGACCTTCTAGATAAGGGCTTCATCAGACCTAGTATCTCTCCATGGGGTGCTCCAGTGTTGTTCGTGAAAAAGAAAGATGGTTCTCTCAGAATGTGCATTTATTATCGGCAGTTGAACGAGGTCACAATCTGTAACACCCCATAGTTTAGTAGACCATCTAGGGTTAAGTTTGAGGGCTACAAATCAAGACTAGAGGGCATGAGCCAAGGCAAAGGGGCAAGGGCCAAGGCAAGAGCCAAGGCTGCCCCAAGCTTGCCATGGCACTGCCTAGGACCACGAGAGACTTCACGGCTCATGGTGGAAACCACCGCTCATGGAGCCACTCATGGTGGTGAGGTAGTGAACCCCTCAAAGTTGCCAAAGAACTGCTCACTTTCACGAGCCACTTCACGGCCAGTGGTGAAGACCACGACTCGTGGGAAGGGTCGTGAAGAGGCCTTAGTATTTTTGGAGGCCAAGACACATGGCCTAGCCACTTCCCAAGGACCACGGGCAGGACCACGACTCATGGTAGGGACCATGGCTTGTAGAGCCTGCCGTGGTGCCTGGCACATGGCTGCCTAGTGAAGGCTATTTTAGGTAATTCCTGTTTAGGTGGTAACTAAGTGAGGTCGTTTTGTATGGACTTAGTACACCTATATAAGATATTTTAACCCTTTAAACATACCATTCAAGTCATTATTTCCCAAAACCCAAATCAAATCCCCAAAAGTTCTCCTCTCAAATATTTCTCTCTCTAGAAAGTGAAGAAGAAGAAGAAGAGGGTCAAGCTAGGTCAAGTCAAGACTCCATTATTTCAAGCTTGCTAGGCTTTATAATCAAGGTATGATGGCTTATTCATTCATGGATCCCTTTCATCCATGAAGCCCCCATGTTTCCCCCTATTGTGAAGATGAATCCCCAATTCTAGTTAGGGTTCCTTCCTATATTGTGGGTATTAATGTATGTTGATCCAATTGAGTGAATATTAATTGTTTATGATTGAATTAGTAGTGAATCATCATATTATGTTGAAATCACATGTTTTCTATGGTTAACCCTAGTCTAATTTATGAAATTGAAGTAATGTGGGTTTATGCCTTGTGAAGGGAAATTGAGGATTCATAGAGGATCTTCTAGAATTGATGATATGTATAGTAATTGTCCAAGAATAAAAGCATGTAGACATGAATTGAATTAGGATAAAGTATATGATGGATCATGACTATTAATTATTGAGATTGAGCCTTTATGATGAGATGTGGTTAGAATTGCCTAAGAATGAAGCTTGTGACTAGAATGCCTTGTAATCTAGGTGTGCATGATGATTGTAAGAGGTAAATCTTTTAGAGTAAGGCTTGTAGTCATGAATGTTGACTTCTAGGGTTTTGAAGGTAAAGTTAATATGATGAATTATGTATATTAAGTCTTTGAGAGTGAAGTCTATATGATAATGGTAGACTACTAGATAGAGATGTTGTGGAAGGACCTTACCCACCTAGTCTACCTCATGAATGTTTGAATGTATGAAGTGATAGAATCACATGAGTTAGGAGGATTTCCATGTCTAGTGCTTGTACCCTAAGTGTGATGATTGAAAGTAAGTTTTGAACCTCAAGGAGGTGAAGTATGAGATTATACTTGTAGTAATTGAACTACTTGAATTATGATTATATCCATGTTTAAAGTAGTCATTCTAGATGTGTTGATTTGATATGAGCTTTGACCCATGAAAGGGCAATATATGATATTATGCATGTTTTATGAAAATTATGTACATGATTTAAGAACACTTTGAGAGTAAAGTGAATATGATTATGATCTAGTTATTGTGTTGTTGAAAGGTTATTCTCATATACACACTTATGTATGATTATGATATGATGTGAAAGGTTTTCTCACAATATGATGATTCTAAGGTTGAAAGGCTTTCTCACCTATTGAATCTATATGTAGACATGGACGGTAAAAGGTTATTCTCACGCATGATCTAATGAGCTGTAGTATGAGTTATGTTGGATTGAGTGTCAAGACATTCTTCCATAAATATGAACATAAATCAAGACTTAATATGAACTCAAATGGGAATTATGCTTAGTACCGAGTGGATATTGATATGAGATGAAAGCCCTCACGTTAGTAGAGGCCGGGTTTCTAGTAGTAATCTCTTGAGATGGGAGCCCTCATGTTAGTAGAGGCCGGGTTCCTAGGAGCAATCTCGTGGGATGGAATCTCTCACGATAGTAGAGGCCAGGTTTCTAGTAGTAATCCCCTTATCCCATAAACTACGTGCCCCCATAGGTTACTTAGCTAATGGATCCACTTAAGCTAAGACTATGGTTCTACCTTAGGCAAGTAGGACAACCCCTTTTCGGTGTGGGGTAGACATTGGATTCCATGCTAAGCTCACATGGTCTATGTCGGTTAATGCTAATTCCCACAACAAGAATATGAATTATGAATTATGGTTACTCAAGAAGCTTTACGTAGCATGGATGGGATTATGGGATCTTATCCATGCATTGCACAAGTAGGCTTTGAGGGTAGTTATGATATGTTCCTCTTATGTTATGATGATCTATGTAATGAATATGCTTATGATGTATGTCTTGATAGATTGTTGCTATAGTTGCCTTCCATGATATGATTGACTAAAGGTGATAGATTCCCTTGTCTATGAGAAATAAGCTAAGGATGAGATCAAATATGGTAAGTATGTATGATGGCCTAAGGTGGTACTTAGTGTGGGTGAAATTATGGGGTCTTATCCATGCATTGCACAAGTATGACTTGAAACTACTTATGGAGTGTTTCTCTTATGTTATGAAGAACTGAGTATTGACTATGCTATGAATATGAAGTATCTCCTATGTTCAAGGTTCATGCCTTATAATGACTGATGCTCATATTATGTCTATGTTGGAGATTATGCTTATGATTATGTTATTATCTCTTATGCTTATAGCCTATATCTTATGATGATTTCTCTTATGCTTATGACTTATGTTATTGTCTCTTATGATTATGGTATATGTCTTATGTTGACTAATGCCTCTTATATGCTTATGTTGATGATTTAGGCTAGCCATCTTATTTAGTACATTATTGTACTAACGCATACTCTTGCCTACATTCTTATCAAATGTAGGGTCCGGCGATATTGAGTTCCATTCTTGTGGCTAGGTTCCTAGTAGAGCAAGGAGTTGAAGATTTGGTGAGTCCTCATAGCATCGAGGATTTTCTCACCTTTTCTTTATGTCTTTTCTTTTATGTTTTAGACTATTGTATGGGCTACGTCCCAAAGAGTTATTCAAAGTTGTTTTAGATGGTTTGAGACAAAGTGTTATAGACTTCCGCTTGCTTTTATAAAGACTTCGATTATATGGAAAAAGTTTTAAAATTTTCATATCATTTCTATTTACTTTATGTTATGATATGCTAAGTGGCTGATGTTAGGACTTTCGGGGTCTAGTACGCCATGTTACGTCTAGAGTGTACCCCTGGGTCATGACACAATCAAGAATAAGTATCCCATCCCCAAAATTGATGACTTGTTCGACCAATTTCAGGGTGCTAGTTGCTTTTCTAAGATAGACCTCAGATCCGGCTATCATCAGCTCAGAGTCAGAGATAGTGACATTCCGAAGACAGACTTCAGAACTCGGTATGGTCATTATGAAATTGTAGTTATGTCTTTTAGACTAACAAATGCTCTTGCAGCTTTCATGGACTTAATGAACAGGGTGTTCAAACAATATTTGGACTTGTTCGTCATTGTCTTTATTGATGATATCCTCATTTATTCTCGGAGTGAGGAGGAGCATGCGACTCATCTGAGAGTTGTTCTGCAAAATCTCAAAGATCGCCAGTTATTCGCTAAGTTCAGCAAGTGTGAATTCTGGTTATAGTCCGTCGCTTTCCTTGGTCATGTGGTATCTAGTGAAGAAATCCGAGTGGATTCTCAGAAAATATAGGCAGTGAAACAATGGCCCAGACCCACCTCTCCAACAAATATCAAAATTTTCTTAGGTTTGGCCGGGTATTACAGGAGGTTTGTTGAAGGATTTTCATCCATAGCTTCCCCATTGACCTAGTTGACTCAGAAAAAGGTTAAGTTTAAGTGGTCAGATGAGTATGAGAAAAGCTTTGCAGAATTGAAAACTAGGTTGACAACAGCTCCGGTCTTGACTCTACCAGATGGTTCAGACGGTTATGTAATCTATTGTGATGCATCCAGGGTCGGCCTAGGTTGTGTATTGATGCAACGAGGTAAGTTCATAACTTATGCTTCTAGACAACTTAAGGTACATGAGAAGAACTACCCGACTCATGACCTTGAGCTTGCAGCCGTAGTATTTGCCCTAAAGATTTGGAGACATTACTTGTATGGTGTTCACATAGATGTGTTCACAGATCATAAGAGCCTCCAGTATGTGTTCACCCAGAAAGAGTTGAATCTTCGTCAGAGGAGATGGCTTGAATTCCTCAAAGACTATGACATGAATGTGCTTTACCATCCTGGTAAGGCCAATGTAGTAGCTGATGCTCTTAGTAGACTGTCTATGGGTAGTGTAGCACATGTTGAGGAAGAAAAGAAGGAATTAGCAAAAGATGTTCACCGGCTTGCTCGCTTAGGAGTTGGTCTTACGGACATGTCAAATGGTGGTGTGATAGTTCAAAATAGATCAGAATCTTAACTGGTAGCGGAGGTAAAGGAAAAGCAGGATAGTGACCCTATATTACTTCAGTTGAAGGGTGAAGTTCATCAATAAAAAGTTGAGGTTTTCTCCCAAGGGGGAGATGGTGTACTTCGTTACCAGGGTCGCTTATGTGTTCCTAATGTGGGTGAGTTGAGGCAGAAAATTCTTACAGAAGCTCATAACTCCAGGTATTCCATTCATCCAGGTGCCACTAAGATGTACCGTGATCCGCGGGAAGTCTTTTGGTGGAACGACATGAAGAGGGACATAGTAGGTTTTGTGGCTAAGATTCCAAATTGCCAAAAGGTTAAGGTAGAACATCAGAAACCAGGAGGTATGACTCAAGAGATTAACATTCCTACATGGAAGTGGGAAGTGATAAACATGGACTTCATTACAGGGGTACCTCGTACTCGCAGACAACATGACTCCATTTGGGTGATAGTAGACAGAGTTACAAAGTCCGCACACTTCTTGGCTGTCAAGACTACAGATTCAGCGGAGGACTACACTAAACTCTACATCTATGAGATAGTCAGGTTACATGGGGTTCCTTTGTCTATCATCTCAGATAGAGGTCTCAGTTTATCTCTGATTTCATTTCAGAAAGGTCTTGGTACCCAGGTAAATCTCAGCAGAGCATTTCATCCACAAATGGATGGTCAGGCAGAGTGTACCATTCAGACCTTAGAGGACATATTGAGAGCTTGCGTGATCCATTTCAAGGGCAGTTGGGATGATCACCTACTTCTTATAGAGTTCGCCTACAAAAATAGTTACCATTCCAGTATTCATATGGCCCCTTATTAGGAATTATATGGGCCTAGATGCAGATCTCTGATTTGTTGGTTTGAAGTAGGTGAAGCAGCATTGGTTGGGGCAGATTCGATTCATGAAGCTATGGAAAAAGTTCAGCTCATCAGAGATAGAATTAAGACAGCTCAGAGTCGTCAGAAGTCCTATGCAGATGTGAGGAGAAGGGACTTAGAGTTTGAAATCGATGATTGGGTTTTCCTGAAAGTGTCACCTATGAAGGGGGTGATGAGATTTGGCAAGAAAGGGAAGCTCAGTCCGAGATATGTAGGTCCTTACAGAATCCTAAAAAGGGTTGGTAGTGTAGCTTATAAGTTAGAGTTGCCAGCAGAACTAGAAGCAGTCCATCCAGTCTTTCACATTTCCTTGTTGAAGATGTGTGTGGGTGATCCAACATCGATAGTACCATTAGAAAGTATGGCTGTGAAGGATAGTCTCATTTATGAAGAGGTTCCAGTGGAAATTCTTGATCGTCAGGTTCGTAGGTTGAGAAATAAAGAAGTCGCTTCAGTGAAGGTTTTGTGGAGGAGTCAGTCCGTAGATGGAGCTACTTAGGAAGCAGAAGCAACCATGATGGCCAAATATCCTCATCTCTTTCCTTCCGATTCCGTTTCAGCTTCAGGTAATGGTTCCTCTCCGGTCTCTCAGTTTACTCTTGCGAAAAACTCAGTCTTAGTATCATGTTCCTTCAGTTATTCTTACATTTTCAGCATATTGGCATGTTCTTGGAACTCAGTTCAGTCAGATATCAGTTTCTAGTACTTAGTGGTAGGGATTGCAGCTCTTTCCCTCCATACTCAGCTATTTTAGGCTTCATTCGAGGATGAATGTTCCCAAGGGGGAGATATTGTAACACCTCGGAAATCATACTTAGAACTTTCAGCAGAAAACAACAGAAAAAGGTGAACCACGGAGGGGTTCACGGGCCGTGATATGGACCATGGTCCGTCCCCTTAACGTGGTTCACACCCAGCCTAGGAATGGTGGACCACGAGACCCTTCACGGGCCATGGACCACCACACGAGCCGTACTGGTGCTCGTGGGAGTGAGACAGAACCTCCAAGGCCCAGACATCAGACCATAGAGCCCTCCACGGACCGTGGTCTTGATGACAGGCCGTGGGAGGGTCCGTGGACCTAAGCCAGCAGATCACCAGCCCAAGTGAAGGACCACGGTGGCCTTCACGGTTCGTGGTCCTCCACACAGTCCGTGGTAGGGATCATGGACAGGACCTCCAAAACAAGTAGCCACTGGCCAGCAGACCACGACCCAGTCGACGGGCCGTGGTCCTAGTGACGGTCCGTCACTGGCGCTGTCATCGGCCTCATCAGATTTTAAGTCAGGGGTCGTTTGGTCTTTTCCTCCATGCGTTGGACACCTAAACTATGTTGTTGAACCCCTAAACTACGTAGTTTTGGTCATTTTAAGCCTAGTAACTTAATAAAAACCTACCCTAGTCGATCTTTCACCAAAAATTCATCAAAATTAGAGAAAACCAGGAGAGAAAAGTTAAGCAGCCATTCCAAGAATGCAACAAATTTTCTTTAGTTCCAGTCCCGAAATCGAAAGATTTCTCCGTTAGTTTCTTCACCAGGTATGTGGGATTTCACTAGTGGGTTCCTTTCATCCACTAGGTCCCTATAATTCAGTCAAATTCTTGATTCCCTATATATTGTTTAGACCTAGGGTTTCTAGAACTTTAGATAATTGTTGTGATTTAGCTGTTATAGTGTTCTTAATAAGATTATCATGTTTTCGTAATATTGTTGCTTAGTACCTTGCATGAAACTTAGAACCCTAGTTGTGTAGATTCATTTAGTTCATGAATTAGACTAACTAGGTCAGATAAACATATATACATGCCTCGGATTTCAAATGTTTCATTATCAGTACTTTAATGATGCATTCTCAGTTAGCATGTCAGAATATTGAGCTATCCAGTATATTTCAGTTATGTTGTATTGTACACATTTTTGGTTGGGAGTAGGCTTAACACCAAGTTGGACTAGGGTTCAGTTACCCTCATGGTCCCAGAACTACGTGCCCCTGAAGCTTTATAAGTCCCCTTTGTGGGCATCAGATTTAGTGATCACGCCAGTCATGCCTTTATACCCCTGGCAAGGTATATTGGGTTCTCTCGAAGGGGCGTATACATCGGACTCCATGTTTAGCTCACGTGGTTTTATGTCGGTTATTAGTATCTCCCACAGTCAGAATTTAGTGCATTTGACCAGGTTTTCAGTTATACTTCAGTATTCAGTCTCAGCATGTCATGTTCATGATTAGTACTTGGTCATTGCATTTAGCTCAGTTTTCAATATATTTCAGTATTATTATTCTTTTCAGATTATGTTATTGCTCAATTATATTTGTTCAACTATATTCCATATCCTGCATGCTCAGTACATTCCAAGTACTGACGCATACTCTGCGCTACATCCTTACATGATGTAGGTTCAGGTACTCAGCATCCAGATCACACATAGATCGGTTCCCGATCCGTATTCAGCAACTTAAGTGGTGAGTCCTCATACTTCGAGGACAATAGACATGTTTTTTTTAGATTCAGTCTTTCTTTTTAGTTTTCAGTTTTGCTAGTGTTAGCTGGGGGCATGTCCCATCAACTCTAGTCAGTTAGAGGCTTTTTCAAACATAGTATTAGATTCAACTTTACTTTTTGAGTGATTGTTCAGTATCACTAAACTCATAGTATTTTATATATTCAGATTAGTTTTGGGTATTCCCCAATCTTAGTTATCTACTGTTTTAAGCTTCCGCATAGTATTTTTTTTTCCAGTTGTTTATTATGCTTATGATATGTCAGCTTCAGGGTTAGCTTGGGGTCACTCGTGATCCTAGGTCCCGTATTTACGTCAAGGTGATAGCCTCGGGGAGTGACAGTGCATCTTTGAGAAATGCTCTAAAAAAAGAGTATTACAATTGCATATATTTATTGTGGAATAAATCACATGTTGTTGTTTGACTATAATGAGATGATTTTTGGCTCTAACATGAAGTTATAAATAAATAATGAATAACATGTTGAGTAGCCATTTAACATGAAATGTTTTGGGTGAGAAAAAAATCATTCTTGAAATGAAAAAGTATCATAAACATGTGATGGAATTTTCCTTGTCAAGTCACATAATATTGACAAATTTGTGAAATACAATTTTGTTGGTTGTGTGCGTCTTGCAACTCCTATTGGTTAAATTGTGTGAGAAAGTTGTGACAAATAAAAAAATGGAGTTTGCTAGCCTAATAAAAATATGAGTTATGTGACTAACAACCTGACTTTATATTATGTTTGTAGAAAAAGTACTTAGAAGGTACAAGCAAACAAGATGAGAAAATTGGTGCTATTTGTTGGAAGTGAGGAAAACAAATTATAATGCTTGCTTATCTACTATGGAGGTTGAAGTAATAAAAAAATAGACTTCAACTAGTGAAAAAGTGAATTGAAACAATTTATTTTGAGAATATAATTTTTCAATTTTGATTAATTGTGATAGCACCAATATAATGGTTGAATACAAAATCATTGTTATAACGGTAAATTCAGACTCATGTGAAGAAAGCACAATATTGTGAGATCATATTCATCACTGGTATACCATCAATATTAATTGTGTTAAAATTTGTGATGATCTTGCAAATTTGATAAACTAAGGCCATAGCAAGATAAAGAGTCTGACGCACATCGAGGGGATGGAATTGAAGCTAAAAAATTCTGAGTCATATTTGAGGAAACCCAACCTTGGACTAGAGATCCTATAACCAGGTTCAATGGGAAAAACGAATCATATGATGACTTGTCGTGAAATGCTATATTCTTAATTTTATTCAATCCCTATGATGTGAGTGAATTTATCCTATAATGATTTGAGGAGGTTAAGTTTTGAACTCTTAATGAAAGTCTATATCTCGTAAGAGTGGGGTGTCAAATTATAGGAGCACCCTTGACAGATTTCACCTATGTGACTGTGAAAGTAGGCCCCTTTCTATGAGGATGAGCTTCTTCTCCAAAACACTTATGAAAATCGGGATAGCACAAGGCCGTAATGTGCTGGCTAAAAAAGCTTGTATCAACACCTTGATTATTGTGTGTAGGAAGTGATACTTTATTTCCCTTAAGCAGTCATAGTTCATGTCTGAGACCACTACTGACTCTTGAGTAATGGTTATTGTTTTACTAAGTGAAGGTTCAATGAAGAGCACACCTTCATTATGGACAACAGTCTACCTTCAATTAAATTGTGAAGTACTCTCTTATCATAATAATAAAATGAGTGGGGGATTGTTGGATTTTAAGCATTTTAATCTTATTTTAAAGTGCATAATTCTACAATGAGAAATGCTAAATGTCTGTTATACGTTTGTAGCATATGATGTGCAACATTTGAGTTGTCCTTGATGGCCTTATATGCCCCATTACTCACATAAGTTAATGGTATAATTGTTGGGTTCATTGTATAATGTGTGAATGGATAATTGTACATAGAATAAATATTGGTGAATTAAAAATGTGAAAGTGCTGCAAGTATGAATGAAGTTATTCCATTCATGAATACTCATGAAAGATGAATGCAACCTTTTGTATTTTCATGCAACCTTTCGTATTTTTAGGCTACCTTTTCACATATCATGCATGATTCTTTGTGCTCACCTATAGGATATAAATATCTGAATCTTTCTAAGATATTAAAACAAGTTTTTGAAACAAGTTTACAAAAAGAAAAATACTACATAGTAAGAAACAAAGTTTCTGCTTTTCCAAAAACTTCAAGTGTGATTCCAAGCCATTGAGTGGTTCGCAGGACAATAAATTTGAGGTACTGCTATTTGTTTGTCGTGAGTCATTTTATACCGGGAGGATATGTTCCATAATCTCAGGTACTTGAGGGGAATAATTTCCTTAAGGAAACTCTGTGAATTCAGAGGACTTGACTCTTCTTCCTTTTATATTGTTGATTATTTTCATTTTTATTTCCAAAATTTATTTAACTTCATATTGTATATTTCATTATTTGTATGAAATTTTTCTGAAGTTATTTTGTTGGAAAAAAAGATTTTGCACTACGAAGATTAACAATCTTAAGGGAAATTATGATTATCTTATTGTGTAATTGTTTATTGGAACTTTAATATTTTAAATCTGAAGAAATATATGACAATACTTTATTTATAATTGGTTTCTGGAGATTAAAACCTTTGGGGTTTTATGCTCTGTTTGAACTTGATACATACTTGGAGAACCTAAAAAGTTCGTTAGAAAATCAAAGTTCATTCGGTTAACGATTGGGAGTTATAAAATTCATCGTTAAACTAGAAACAAACTGGAAATAAAGATTAAGTCTTTATTTGAAGACACTAAGTGTGCTTGTATTTTCTTTGAGCAATATGACTAATGAAATTGAAGTCATGACTGATACGACATCAACAATTGGTGCAATAAATATTGCTTCGTCGAGTCGTACAAGTGTTGCATATGCTATAGCATCGATTGAAAAACCTGGAAAATTCACTCCCATGGATTTCAAGAGGTGGCAGCAAAATATGCTATTTTATTTAACTACTTTGAGTCTACAAAGATTCATCAAAGAAATTGTTCCTGAGTTAGCGGATTCAACTCCGGAAGGTGAACGCATTATGGTTATTGAAGCTTGGAAGCATTCTAATTTCTTATGCAAGAACTATATTCTTAATGGGCTTTATGATGACTTGTACAATGTGTACAGTAATATGAAAACTTCCAAAGACCTCTAGGATGCCTTAGAAAATAAGTATAAGACAGAGGATGCCGGATTGAAGATATTCATCGTGGCAAAGTTTCTGGACTTCAAGATGGTAGATAGCAAATTTGTTGTTACTCAAGTTCAGGAATTGCAAGTGATTCTCAATGATCTCCTTGTGGAAGGTCTAGTGATTAATTAGGCCTTCCAAGTAGCTGCTATGACTGAGAAGTTACCTCCTTTGTGAAAGGACTTCAAAAATTACTTAAAGCATAAGAGAAAAGAGATGTCCCTTGAAGATCTCATTGTAAGATTGAGAATTGAAGAGGACAATAAGGCTACGGAGAAGCGGTCTCATGGAAATTCAACAATATTAGGAGCCAATATTGTTGAAGATGGAAGGTCTAAGAAGAAAAAGACAAACTCTGCACAGCAAAGTAGTCAACCCAAGAAGAAATTCAAAGGTAATTGTTTTAATTGTGGCAAAAATGGTCATAGGGCTGCAAATTGTAAGGCTCCCAAGAAAGCAAAGAAGAAAGATCAAGAAAATGTTGCTGAATTTGAAGATGATGATCTATGTGCTATGCTTTCTGAATGAAATCTTGTTGGCAATCCAAGAAAGTGGTGGATAGATTCCGGTGCCACCCGTCATGTATGCGCCAACAAAGAACTTTTTGCATCATATGAGCCTACTCAAGGTGATGACATGATTTACATGGCAAACTCGGCAATTGCAAAGGTTGAAGGAACTGGAAAAGTTCTCTTGAAGTTGACATCTAGCAAGGTGGTGACTCTCAAGAATGTTCTACATGTTCCAGAATTAAGAAAGAACTTAGTTTCTACTCCACTTCTTACTAAAAGTGGATTCAAATATGTATTTGTTTCTGAAAAAGTTGTAATTAGTAAAAATGAAGTGTATGTTGGAAAGGGCTACCTTTGCGAGGGTTTGTTTAAGATCAATGTAATGGCTATTGCTAATAATAAAAGTTCTTGTTCTACTTACTTGCTTGAGTCGAGTGGTTATGACATGAACGCTTGGGACATGTCAATTATAAGACCTTGCAAAAACTGATTAGTTTGGAAATATTGCCTAATTTTGAGTGCAATAAAACACAATATCAAATATGTGTGGAAGCTACGTTTGCTAAGCATCCTTGTAAATCTGTTGAAAGGAATTCCAATCCTTTAGACTTGATTCACACGGACATTTCGTGATATAAAATCAACACCAACGCATGGTGGGAAAAAATATTTCATAACTTTTATTGATGATTGCACTAGATATTGTTATGTTTATTTGCTATCAAGTAAGAATGAAGAAATTAAAGCATTTAGGCAATACAAAACTGAAGTTGAAAATTAGTTGGATAAAAAGATAAAAATGATAAGAAGTGATAGGGGTGGAGAATATGAATCTCCATTTGTGGAAATATGTTTAGAAAATGGAATTATCCATCAAACGACTTCCCCTTATTCACCACAATCTAATGGGATTATAGAGAGGAAAAACTGAACTTTGAAGAAAATGATGAATGCCTTACTTATAAGTTCAAGTTTACCACAAAATTTATTGGTGTAAGCTATCCTTACAGTAAATCGAATACTCAATAGAGTGCCCCATAGAAAGACACAATCTGTTCCGTATGAAAAATTGAAAGGAAAGAAACCCAACTTGAAATATTTCAAAGTGTGGGGGTGTCTAGCAAAAGTCCAAGTTCCTATACCCAAAAGGTTGAAAATAGGACCAAAGACTGTGGACTGTGTGTTTATTGGATATGCTATAAATAGTAAGGCATGTCGATTTTTGGTTCATAAATCTGAACATCCAGATATTCATGACAATACGGTAATTGAATCAGATAATGCTGAATTCTTTGAACACATTTACCCATACAAAGCTAGATATGAAGAGTCTAATTGGGGGTTTAAACGACCTCAAGATGAACAAAAGGAAAATATACAAAATAAAGAAAATCCAAGGCGTAGTAAGCGTCAAAGGACTGCTGCTTCCTTCAGATCAGATTTTTTAACATTTATCAATGATAATGACCCTCAAACCTTCCAAGAAGCAATGTCCTTTGCGGATTCATCTTTTTTGAAAGAAGCTGTCAATAGTGAGATTGAATCAATCTTGAATAACCATACTTGGGAGTTGGTTGATCTTCCTCCGGGAAATAAGCCTTTAGGATCAAAATGGATCTTTAAAAGAAAAATAAAGGCTGATGGTACTATTGACAAGTACAAGGCAAGACTCGTAGTCAAAGGCTTCAAACAAAAGGAAGGCCTTGATTACTTTGATACATACTCGCTAGTGACAAGGATTACATCTATTCGGATGTTAGTTGCACTAGCAGCATTATATGATCTTGAAATCCATCAAATGGATGTAAAAACAGCTTTTTTAATTGGAGAGTTAGAGGAAGAAATTTACATGAAACAACCCGAGGGGTTTGTGGTTCCTGGTAAAGAAAGAAAAGTGTGCAAACTTGTGAAGTCACTTTATGGACTGAAACAAGCACCCAAACAGTGTGGCATGCAAAGTTTGACAAACAATGTTGGCAAACAGATTTAAGATTAATGAGTGTGACAAATGTGTTTACATTAAGGACAGTCCAAATCATAAGGTCATTGTTTGTTTGTATGTGGATGATATGTTAATCATCAGTAGAGACTTAGCTGACATAAATGCTACTAAGCAAATGCTTACTAGTAGATTTGAAATGAAAGACCTTGGAGTGGCAGATGTTGTATTGGGAATAAAAATTCTTCGAACTCCACAAGGTTTGGCTTTGTCATAGTCTCATTATATTGAAAAGGTACTTGAAAAGTTCAAATATTTGGATTTCAATATTGTCGAGACTCCAATAAACGTGAGCTTTGCACTTCGAAAGAATAAAGTTGAAAGTGACTCACAATTAGACTATGCGGAGTGTTGGGAAGTTTGATGTATATCATGAACTGTTCATGACCAGATATAGCATGTGCTATTAGTAAGTTGAGTCGGTACATAAGCAATCCCAATCAAACTCACTAGATGGCAATGAAGAGAGTTTAGGGTATATAAAACATACTCAAAACTATGCTTAGCATTATGACAAATGTCCAACAGTAATTAAAGGATATAGTGATGCAAATTGGATCACCGGATCAGATGAAGTAAAATCCACAAGTGGATATGTATTTACTCTTGGTGGTGGAGCAGTCTCTTGGAAATCATCCAAACAAACATGTATTGCTCGCTCCACTATGGAATCTGAATTTATCGCTTTACATAAAGCCTGTAAAGAAGTTGAATGGCTCCGAAATTTCATGGAAGATATTCCATATTGGCCTAAACCATTGGCACCCGTATGCATACATTGTGATAGTCAGGATGTAATAGGTAGGGCATGGAGCAAGATGTATAACGGTATATCTCGTCACATAAGATAGAGACATAATATCGTTAGAGAACTACTCTCTAGTGGAATTATCACAATTGATTATGTAAGGTCAAAAGATAATGTATCGGATCCACTTACAAAAGGCCTAACTAGAGAGGGAGTTGAAAGGTCATCTAAGAGGATGGGTTTAAGGCCTAGGACAAGTCAAGCATGATGGTAACTCTACCTAGCAGACTGAAGATCCCAAGAGCTAGGTTCAAAGAGAATAAACAAAGTTGTGTTTGACGGTCCAACATTGTCAAATAATCTAACCCATTCTCATGATGAGGACAATGTTTAGTAACCAAGGATGAAGCTTATATTTAAGTTTTTTCAATGGTTTCTAAGTTTGCCAAGACATGACCAAATAGTTTCTCTATGGGAGTAAACATTTAGGAATCACCTATGTGGGAGTGAAGTGGAAGGCGCTTCAAGGAGAATGTTACTAAAGGCCGATTCTCTAAGCTCTCATGAAACCAGGAACTGTTCATGGTTGAAACGAATAAAACCGTGAGAACCATAGATGGTAAAAGTCTGGTTGTGTGACTTATATTGTCTAGGTGTACATTCAAGTTCGACGGTTCAAAGATATCTCATCTACCGATTGATCGAGTGCATGCGATATAAGTTCACTACGAAAAGTTCAAAGGGAAACCCACTTATCCCGATGCAACTAGTCTTTGTTTGTAATTCATTGTATAATGTGTGAATGGATAATGGTACATAGAATAAAGATTGGTGAATTAAAAATATGAAAGTGCTGCAAGTATTATTCCATTCATGAATACTCATGAAAGATGAATGCAACCTTTCGTATTTTTATGCAACCTTTCGTATTTCTAGGCTACCTTTTCACATATCATACATGAATCTTTGTGCTCACCTATAGGCTATAAATATCTGAATCTTTCTCAGATATTGAAACAAGTTTACAAGAAGAAAAACACTACATAGTAAGAAAAAGAGTTTCTGCTTTTCCAAAAACTTCAAGTGTGATTACAAGCCATTGAGTGGTTCGCTGGACAATAAATTTGAGGTACCGCTATATGTTTGTCGTGACTCATTTTATCCTGGGAGGATATGTTCCATAACCTCGGGTACTTGAGGGGAATAATTTTCTTAAGGAAACTCTGTGAATTCAGAGGACTTGACTCTTCTTCCTTTTATCTTGTTGATTATATGATTTTTGTTTCCAAAATTTATTTAACTTCATATTGTATATTTCATTATTTGTATGAAATTTGTTTTAAGTTATTTTGTTGGAAAAACAGATTTTGCACTACGAAGATTAACAAGATTGTGGCTATAGTTTCCTCTAACTCTTGTAACCTATAACTAATTATTCACAAATTATTCTACCTCATTATGGTTGTAACTTATGTAACTTTTGGGCTATTCATTTACCCAATTTATTACCCCCATTATCTTCCTATTCAGTGCAAGGAAGAATTTCTCACTATAAATAGTGTGGTCTTACTTTGTGTTTGGAATATGAGATAGAGTGTTAGCCAAATATGAGTAGTATTGTATTGTGTTTATATTGAGATTAGTGTAGTGAAAGAGAGAGTTGAGACATAGAAAAATATTCTAAGTCTTCAACTATATTCACTATACAAAAGAGGGTAATTATATGTTGAAGGAAGGTGTTCTTTTTGTGGAGCTTTGGACTCTTCAACTAATCCGGAGTTGTTTAAGTTGTACGACGTTGTTGGGCTGTTGTATCCTGGAGGGGACAAGTGAAGAAATATACTGCTGGATCGGTGTAGATTATGCCACAGTGGGCTTGAATCTCCTTGAAGAGAGTGAGATATCTGCGCCTTAGCCTAAAGATTTATTTAGTTATTTTTGTTCATTTTATTTCAACTGCAATTTATCATATTTGTGGTATATTACACCAGCATTTAGTAAATACAACACAAAAGAAAAAAATATGAAATTGTACATAAACATTTGGTAATGTTATCAAGAATATAATAAAATATATTTTTGTTAATTCATTGTACGATTTATGTTTATGTTTGGCTGTGTATACAAATGATGAGTAACCTAGGGAGTTTATCCGCTTGGAATATGATTTCAAGTAATTTAGGGAGTTTTGTGGTGGTGTGATAAGAGTGTAAGTTGTTTGGTTCATAGAATTAGGTGAGTTATCTCGATTTCAAATTTTGAGACTAAATCCATAGCTAGAATTGGTAAGCATAAAATCTATATACATTCTACCGTCCCTAAATTAAACGGCTATAAGATTAGAGTTGATTTTTATTGGACTCACTAGTGTACTTGACGGTCTCGTCAAATTATCAAAATAATGTAACGTTATAACATTATGTATAAAATTATATGAATGAAAAACTATACATAAATAATAATTGTGTTAACATAAAAATGGATATATAAAAATATTAAGAAAAGATTGAAATGAATTAATTTTTTTTATTCCACACGTTTTTAAGCTCCAAATATCTAAATAATTGAATTCTAAAAAATTACACTACTTATAAAGTCATATTTATGATTTTATAAAAGGTAATAGTGGAAATTATGATTTAAATTATTTCTTAATATATATGCATTGTCTCACAAATTTAGTTAATAATCTTTCCGTCTCAATTTACTTTTCAAATATTTCCTAATTTGATTTCCCTTTTTACTTATATTTTTGACAAATCCTCGAATGCGCCTAGAACTTGTGTGCTATCATTATAATAATTTCACGAATAAGGTTATAAAGACTATCAATTTTGTGTCTTATTTTGATTAACAAATTAAACATATTATATTGTTTAGAAGCATAGAGCCCTAGTTCTATTTCAGAAAAAAGTAAATCCTAATTCCTAAGTATTGTTATTTCAGTTTGGATTTAGGATTAATTATTTTGTTTAATTTTAGTAACTTAAAATTACCAAAATAAAATCATATAGTGTGAAATTAGAATAATACTTATCAATATATGATATAAATAATCATGAGATTACCATAAATACGTCCTATAGTCACCTAACACTAATTTTAGTAACTTAAACTACCAAAAATAATAATCATATTTCTAATTCTACTAAGACTAGGATTAGGCTAAAAACATCTATAAATACGTACTCTCTTATTAGTTTCTAATATACAAAAAAAGCTTCTTACTTCTAAATACATTTTTCTTTTATCAAAAGTTGTTACTTTTAACTTTTTTTTTTCTTTTCTCATACAAGTTAGCATATTATTAGCTAAAAAAAAGACAATATATGTCCCTACCGCCAATAATTGGCACTATGTCTATTTTTCCATTATTGGATATGTCACTAATGTTCATGATCGTGTTCAATGTGTTCAAACTCCCAATATTGGATACGCATCTAATATTTATGATCGTGTTCAATCCGTAGGTAGACAGAGAGATGCCCCAGGTATATTAGTTGGTCATTCCCTCCGTCCGGGTACTTTAAGATCAACACAGATGAAACTTTTATGCAGAATTCAGGGTTAGCGGGATATGGAGGCATTGCAAGAGACGATAGGGGTAGTGTAACACCCCAAAAATTTCTAAGTTATGACTCGAACCATTCTTCATTTAATTTTAGGGTCATATCAGGTGAAACTTAAATTGCACATATGTGTAAAGGTAAATTCTTTAGTGTGGGAATGATTTTGGATATCAATTAAGGTCACTAGAATCCCCTAGCACAAAGTAGAGTTGAAAGTTTCCTTATCGATTAAATTTTGATGAAAAATTCTACATGGGTTAACTTCAAACAATCATACCTCTTAGAATATAAAGAGTTACGTGGCCCATAACCTATCAAATTAAAGGTATTTGAATCTACTTTCCAACACCACCAATTTCACGTCAATCCAATTTCTGAGTAAAAATTTATGACCATTTTAGTAAATGATACAGTGCAGTGACGAATTAGTCGACGAGAAAACCCTTAACGAATTTCTTGACTAATAAAAGGCTCAAAACAATCATATTTTTATTTTTTAATCCATGATTCTCTTTTCTCTCAAACCCTAAGGCAAAGCCCTAAGGAAAAATTAAAGTAGAAGACTCCATTCAAGATTCTTTCAATCTTTTTCAAGATTCTTTCAATCTTATTCAAGATTATTCTTCAATGTAAGTCCTTCTCTAAGAATTTCATTCTTTCCAACTCAAATTCCTCCATACAATTATGAATCACTAATGAAAATCATAATTCTTGGCCATAGAGTTTCAAGAAACTAATTAAAGAAAGGTTTTCTTGATTTTTCTCCTACAAGCTAGGGTTTCAAGACTTCTAATCAAGTTCTTCTTCAAGATTGTTCAAGAACCTTGTTCTTCCAGGCATGTAAGGCTATCATAGTGTTGGAGTAGTTCGTCGTCACACACTACATCTACTTTCAAATCAATAAAAGAGAAATCTAGGATTCTACCCCTAGATTTGAGTATTCTTGAGATGAGTTGATTTTGAGTTCTCGATATTTTTTTGAAATTCTATTCCTAATTATTGAATTGCTATATGTTATGCATTGAGATCATGAAGTTGATTTGTTCATGTCTATAATTCAGCATGAACCCCATTTTGAGTTATAAATCTTGAGAAGTTTTTTCAAAGCCAACACTTGAGTTTTAAACTGAGTTTTTTTTAACTAGCTTTTCATTAATCACCAAAATGACTTTACAAACCTTAGCATGCTACATCACAGCGATGCTGTCATTAATCATAAAACTACAAGCTGCCTAGAAAATAAAACTATGTATTAAACTACTAATTCTAGGAGGGGCTATTACACAACTGATGTGAGGACAAAAATATATTTTCTTTTCATTATTTGCCTATTATTTATTATTTGTATTTTCCTTTTTTGAGCATGGATTTTATGGATTGTGCTAAATAGTATATTTATTTGTAGGAGTAAATTGAGGTAGAGATGAAGAAGTTTGGAGCTAAAACGAATTAAAGATGGAAAGTTGAAGAAGGAAATAATATAATAATATATAAAACTTACATGCACATTCAATTGGAGATTATGAGGGAGAATATTACTGTTGCCACATGGCAACCAGTGAAGGCCCCTCAAGTTTTGAGGCGGTTCACGCGTACAGGAATTCTTATTCCTTTTGGTTTTGGTTTTCTAATTTGTTTTGGACTCAGTTATTGTATTTAGGATTTTCTACATCTATAAATAGTCTATAGAAATAATTATATGGGGAGATCAATCATAGGGCATCAAGTTTAAAGTTGTCAATACTTTTTAGGGTTCTTTTCTTTCTTCTTTTTCTTAGACATTAGTAGCTAAAGACCCTTGTTCTGGGGCTGTAGCTATGTGTAATTGTTGAACATCGATTGTTTTGAATTAATTTTGGTTATCACTTTAAATAACCTTTGTATTCTTATTTTAGTATTTCTTGACTGGTCATCATAGAGATAAATCTCTTGTCTACTCTTAAACTTGGGAGACACTAAGGTGGATAGACCAAAGGATACAGAAAGCTTGATCTTCCATTAAATTGAGTTGATTTGTGTTTAGGAGTGACACCCGGACGAACACCTATCTTTGTTACAAAATAGGATGAAATATAAATGCTCGCCAATTAGGACTGCCTATCCCCACTCAATGATGTAGTTAGACAGCTAATTGGAGTAGGCGATTAGAGGTCGGGAGACCATGATCATAAAATCAACCCTATAAATCAGTAATTTGATAACTGTAGTTATCATGCATGAGATCTGATACATGAAACCCTATACATGCTGCAACCCTGAAATTTTCCAACTCACTGTAAGTAATTTTATTATTTCATTCCTGCACATTCCTGCATTCTTTTCTTTACAAATAAAATTCAAATACTTTTGGCACTCTTAAATAAATAGTTAGACTAGTATAATTTAGTAAAAATAGTTAATCGACAAGTCCTTTGGATTCGATAATCCAGTTCTTTTAAGAGGCACTATATTACTTCCGTGACCACATATACTGGCGTGTGCAATTGGGTGCAACAAGTTTTTGTCGCCGTTGCCGGGGACTTAGAAATAACTATTCTTCTAGGTTATACTTTTTCTTTTTCTTTCTTTCTTTATTTATTTGTTTTTTTAATTAGTTTTTTTGAACAATTAATTATTATTGTTTCTTTGAATAATTTGGTACTCTAATTGATATGGATGATTCAGATAAATCGTTGTTGGGTGATGAGTATTATTATAAATATTCTTGTAATTATTGTAATAGACACCACTTGAATATCGAGTGTCCTATATATGATCGTCAATATATTCATTGGAATGATTGTCGTAAATCTTATTCTCTTCCCCCGAACCCCTATTATGATTCTTTTGTTATTTGTGATGTTGGCTGGGGCGATGAAGTGGAGAATGCAAAACAAGAGGCGCGCAATGTGAATTCACTTATGGAATGTACGGACATGCTGGACAAAGTAAATTCAAAAATTACGGAACAAATATTTGAATGTGGGGAAGAGCAATCAGAAATCATGAAACTGCTAGATAAGCTTGACGCTATTCAATTTGAAATTACAGTCCAAGCTAAATTAGAAGAAATTGAAGCCCAACAAGGAGAAAGTTATGGAGAAACAGAGATAGTGAGCCAATCTTGGCTACAAGAACAAACTCAACTTCTAAAGTTTCAAGAGTCTATTCGTGATCGTTTGACATACATGACAACCCAACTGATTGAAGGAAGACTTGAGCTCACACAAGAAATAGATCAATTTGGCTCAGATATTCATGACTTAGAGGCTCACTTGAACAAAAAGATTGAGGCGTCTGAAAACCAATTACCAATTGTCGTGGATGATGACCAACTTGTGGAGCAAAAAGAGGAATTCCAACCATTCAACTATACCTTACTCCTTAATATTGATGTTGAGAAAGAGTACAAAAGTGAGGATGTTGTAAATAATGCTGCTTTGGAGTTGAGGCATCTTGAATCTCAATCAAAACACTTTTCTATATTATGCTTAGATGGCGACATGAAATTCAAGGCATTTTGAACTAATGAATGAGTGTATAAATAAGGAACATGGCCCCTACATTCTAAATTTTTTTAGTCCACGTAGACAAAACGACATTCCTCACATAAGGGCCTAGAAGAGCAAGATGAGACATATATTACTTGGTTCCTTTATCTTTATACCACCACCCCTTGAGAGGAGTAGAAAATTTGATGCAAAGTTAGGTGCGCAATTCATAAGTTCAAAGTGGAAAGAAAAGTGACGAACTTACCTGTGTCGTGTCGTGACATTAAATTAGACGCTTATTGGGAGACAACCCAATTTATAGTGTAGCTCTTATTTTATTTTTAGTGTCATTTTTTGTGTTATTTTTTTGCAGATTAAGCAAAAATTTGAAGCAAAGGAGCACGTTTGAGCTGAAGTGTGGGGGTGTGTACGACCCTTGATGAAAATTAAGAGAACATGCTACTAGCTAGGCCTAAAGGCCTCAGGGAGTTTTTTTAACCCTTGTTTTTTAAATGTTATTTGATGCTTTGGGGACATAGCATGTTTTTAAGTGTGGGGTGGAGGAATGAATTCCTAGTTTTTATTGTTTTATTGAGTCTTTTCTTTTTTTAGGATGGGTTTCTTGGCTTTTGTTTTCGGTTCTTTTCCTGAGGATAGTCCCTTTGAACTGAGTGTCTTTTATTTTCTTAGAAATAAGATTTCTTTTAATTTTTTTTTTGAGAGAAAAGAAAAGACCCTTTTGAGTGGTGTGATACTTGCTATTTAGGTCTAATTTTTTAGTAGTACTTTCTTGTGAATGCTTGATTGATAAGGGAATTGCAGACTCTTTGACATCTAAGCTCTTGGTTGTGACTTCGTATATAGCTTATTTTATTTTGTAGTTTGTTATGATCCTGTCTGTCTTAGAAGTGGAATTGATCCATCTTGATTGATACTTGTGCCATGTGTGGTGAGATTTTGTTTATTCCATGTTTTGCATCTTAGTCTAGAACTTGCCCTGCATGTTATTGAAGCGAAATAAAAAGTGTTTCTTTGTTTAGGAGATGATACTAGGCTTTCTTTGATTTGTCTTGTAAATTTTAACCTTTTCAGATATTATATCACTAGTTAGCCCCTTTGAGCCTATAGCCTTTTGTTAATAGCCATAGTTTTCCCTAATCTATTTTGTTGAATCCCTAATTTTTACACCTTGCTTCTTTGAGCATTATAGCATAGACTTATTCTAACTGTTAATTCTAGAGAAAAAGGAATGGTTGAGTGGAAAAGGTAATCAATGATAGCTACAAAGTGCTTAAAAATTCCTCTTTAAAAGAATGTTATGAAAAAAAGAGAAGAACAAAATAATGTGACATGAAAAAAAAATCCTTTGAAAAGAAAAAGAGAAAAAAAATATGATTGAAGCATTCTTGAGTTGATGAGCATTAATTGTGAAATAATAGTTGAAGAGAGGGCAGAAAATAAAGAGAAGAAAATAATAGGTGATAAAGTCTTAAAGTGCAAAGTGCTTAAGGAAGTGTGAGTCACTATTAGATAATTTTCCTACATGTCCCCTAGCCTACATTACAACCCGTTAAAGTCTTATTTGATTCTATTCAAGCATGCTTAATTATTGGAAATGTACATAATGGGCAAGCCTATAGTTCTTTGTGCATACATGTGAATTTTATTTCTGAGTGTGAGTTGTTCTTTGATGCTAAGTCCTTAATTTATATTCAATCTTTTGAATTGAGTATGTGGACTATTTCTTCTTGTGAGGGCACTTGTTTCATGATGAATAGGTGATTTTATTAACTTTCATTAATAAGAGTAGGGGAGCACACTTAAATTTGATGCGTTCAAAGTCCTTCCTTGAGGTTAGAAGGTTAGAGGTTTGTTATTTATTTGGATGTCTTGCATAATGAGCGGGAATTGTACTTGATGTTTTGAAATTTTTATATGGCCTAATTTTTTGTGTCAACCAAAGTGATGACATTCCTAGTTTGATTTTTTTTGAGATGAGCTTTAATGTTTGCTCGAAGACGAGCAAAAGTTTAAGTGTGGGGTATTGATGTGAGGCCAAAAATATATTTTCTAATCATTATTGGCCTCCCATTTATTATTTTTATTTGCCCTTTTTGAGCATGAATTTTATGGATTGTGCTAAATAGTGTATTTTATTTGTAGGAGTAAATTGAGGTAAAGATGAAGAAGTTTAAATCTAAAATGAATTAAAGATGAAAAGTTGAAGAAGGAAATCAAGAAGGCAGCTTAATGGATTAAATTGAGTATAATAATATATAAAACTTATATGCACATTCTAGTGGAAATTTGGAGGGAGAATATTACTTCTGCCACATGGAAACCAATGAAGGCCCCTCAAGTTTTGAGGCGGTTCACGCGTACAGGAATTCTAATTCATTTTGGTTTTGGTTTTCTAATTTGTTTTGGACTCAGTTATTATTTTTAGAGTTTTCTATATCTATAAATAGTCCATAGAAATAATTATATGGGGAGATCAGTCAGAGGGGTCAATACTTTTTAGGGTTCTTTTCTTTCTTCTTTTCTTTCTTCTTTTCTTAGACATTAGTAGCTAAAGAATCTTGTTCTGGGGCTGTAGGTATGGGTAATTGTTGAACATCGATTGTTTTGAATTAGTGTTGGTTATCACTTTAAATTAACTTTGTATTCTTATTTTAGTATTTCTTGACTGGCCATCATAGAGATAAATCTCTTGTCTACTCTTAAACTCGGGAGACGCTAAGGTTGATAGACCAAAGGATACATAAAGCTTGATCTTCCATTAAATTGAGTTGATTTGTGTTTAGGAGTGACACCCGAATCAACACCTAGCTTGGTTACGAAACAAGATGAAATATAAATGCTCGTCAATTAAGACTGCCTATCCCCGCTCAATGATGTAGTTAGACAACTAATTGGAGTAGGCGATTAGAGGTCGGGAGACCATGATCGTAAAATTGACCCTGTAAATCAGTAATTTGATAACCGTAGTTAATTCATGTATGAGATGTGGTGCATGAAACCCTATACATGCTGCAGCCCTGGAATTTTCCAAATCACTGTAAGTAATTTTATTATTTCATTCCTGCATTCTTTTCTTTACAAATAAATTCAAATACTTTTGGCACTCTTAAATAAATAATTAGACTAGTATAATTTAGTAAAAATAGTTAATCGATAAGTCCTTTGGGTTCGATAATCCAGTTCTTTTAAGAGGCACTATATTACTTCCGTGACCACGTACACTTGCGTGTGCAATTGGAAGCAACAACAACTAACATATATAATCTCTTTAGCTATAGTTTCCCACGGTTGCCTTTTTTCTAAAAAAAATTCTCTGGTTTCTTTCATTCAATATCCCATATGTGATTTCTGCATACATCATCTTGAACACCTGTGCCTCCTTAGATTTTCCTTTTTCTTTGCTGATAGTCCATCGTATGTGTTGCTCCCATGTATTAGCATTATAAGTTGAGCAGTTCATCCATCTTAAAATCCTATCCCACAATCTTCTCACATAAGTACATTGCACAAAGAGGTGTTCCCTCGATTCCTCTTGCAATTGGCATAGGCAATATGTTTTCTCCACTTCCAGTCCCCATTTGCTCAGTCTATCGGTTGTCAGCATCTTTCCATGAAGTTGAATCCATGTTGTGAACATTGATTTTGGTCTGGCAGCATTCAAATACATTAGAAATTTCCATGGCACTTTAGGTTTACCTTGTGACATATTGTTATAGAGCTGTCTAATCACACTTTTCTATGGATTGATCATAGGAAATTGAGAGATAATAGTCCTTGCCTCCAATATTTTCCTAATCATCCAGCATGCCTGCTTTGGTATATGAATATTATCCCCTTGTTCTCCTTTTATGTAGTATGTATGGATCCATCGAATCCACAACTTGTCAACTTTGTGCTCCACATCCCAATAATTCCCAGCTATAGTAGCCTTGTTCCAGAGTCTCAAATTAGTGAGGTCCAGACCTCCCACACACTTGGGTGAACATAGTGTTTCCCATGCCACTAGAGCTTTTTTGTTGATGGTATTTCTTCCTGACCAAAGTTAGCTCCTGCAGTAAGATTCAATCATCTTTATCACCTTAGTTGGTATCATAAATAGTTGTGCCAATAAGCTTGGATTCCAAAGATTACAGACTGAATAAGTTGTGCTCGACCAACGTATGACAACTTTCGAGCAGTCTAAGAAGATATCCTGGCAGTGATCCTTGTGATAAGAGGCTTCCATTGAATGAGAGTGATTTTCTGAGTGGATAATGGAATTCCAAGGTACTTGACGGGGAATTCTCCACGACTGAATCCCAACCTAGTGAGGATATTCACTTCCTCAGCTAGGGATACTCCCCCAAAATACACAGAGCTTTTCCCTAAATTAGCAAGTAGTCCCGATGCCTTAGAGAATTCATTGAAGCATTGTTGTATCATAGTAACTAATGCTAGGTCACCTCTTGAGAAAAGGAGCAGGTCATCTGCAAAACACATGTGACTTATTCCTAGCTTCCCACACCTTGGATGAAATTTGAACTCTCTAATATCCTTGAGGCTGTGTAGTAATCGACTTAAGTACTCCATAGCAATTGCAAAAAGGAAGGGTGACATTGGATCACCTTGCCTTAATCCTCTTGCAGCTTCAAAAGGTTGGGTTGTTTCTCCATTAATCAATACAGAGTAACTCACTGTTTTCACACATTCCATCACCCAATTGGTGAACCTTCTTGGAAGTAAAGATGAGTTTTGAGAAAAAGTTTAAAGGTTCTATTTCATAAATACTTAAGAGTTTCTAATGTTATATATATATACACACATATGTACCTATGTTGATTATTGGACTTGAAAAGATAAGTTCATAAGTGCATATTTTCAAGAAGGTAAACACGTCTCATGTTTTGAAAAGTATTTCAAGTAATGTAAGAAGTCCATTCTTTGTAATGGGTGAATTGAGCACAAAGTTATGTTAATTAATTCGGGAGTAGTATCGAGCACCGAGTTAGGTTATAGTCTTTTATGATTTGGAAGTCCCACAGAACTACGTAGCCAACATAGGATAGGATAGCATTGACTCTTCATGCGACTCCTCACTGCCTCTGAGAAGGCCAATCAGATGGATCCATAGTCACGATATCATCCTATACCTCCGACAAGGTATAGGATGGGCCCTTGCGACGTGCGGCGGGACGTTGTATCATTGCTAGGCTCATGGTAATGGTTATCGGTTAGACAAACTCCCCACGAGTAAAATATATTATTTTTCATGTTGCTTTCACTGTATATCTTATTGTAAAGCTTAAATGGTTTTCACTTCATGTTCATGGATTGATTCAGTTGAGTTGCTTTCAGTCATTCAGTTCAGTTATTTGTTTACTCAGCCATATTACATACTCGTACATTCCATGTACTGATGTCATTCGACCTGCATCCTTTTATGATGTAGATATAGGTGTTCATGATTATCAACAAGCGCTTCGTTGAGATCACTCTACACTCCAGTTAGCTTTAGTGAGCCTCCTTGTATTCTAGAGGACTTCACAGTTACTTTCCAGTTAGTAGTTTTGAGGTTCGTGGGTCTTGTCCCGACATCCTTCCTTAATAGTAGAGGCTTCATAGATAGACAGTTTTGGAGAGTCTTTCAGTTTCAGATATTTTACTTAAAACTTATGTTTCATACTCAGTATATGCAGTTCAGTTTTGAGACTCAGTAAATAATTTTTAAATACTTCTTCCAATTTGGTGCTTATGTATGGTTGAGTTAGTCTTCCGCTTGTAGTCAGCCAGGATGAGAGTTCGCTTGAGGGACAACAATGATTCTCGAGTGCCGGCCACGTCTATGATGTAGGCTCGGGTCGTGACAGGTAGGTGGTTAAGAGGATTCGTGTGCTGATTAGGTGTGATAACAACGTCATGCCTCACGACGGACTGTGGGCCATATATGGCAGGCTGACCGTGGCAAAGAACTTCAACCTAAAGAACGTCATCATCGAGACTGATGTAACACCCCGAATATTTCTAAGTTAAAACTCAAACCATTCTTCATTTACTTGTAGGGTCATATCGGGTGATTCTTAAATTGTCCATGTGTGTAAAGTTAAATTCTTTAGTGTGAGAATGATTTTGGATATCAATTAAGGTCACTAGAAACTCCTACCACAAAGTAGAGTTGAAAGTTTCCTTATTGATTAAGTTTTGATGTAAGATTCTACTTGAGTCAATTTCAAATGACCATATCTCTTAGAATAGAAAAAGTTATGTGGCCCATAACCTATCAAATTAAAGGTATTTGAATCTTCTTTCCAACTCCACTGATTTTGCAACAATCCGATGTTTGAGTAAAAAGTTATGACCATTTTAGTAACCTGATACAGTGCTGCGACGAATTAGCAGATGGGAAACATTAAAAAGGATCGTTTTTGTCTTTTTATCTCTAAGAGAACCCTAAACAAATTTCTTGACTAATTAAAGACCTAAAACAATCAGATTTTCATCTCTTAATCCATCATTCTTTTCTCTCTCAAACCGTAAGGCAAAATCCTAAGGAAAAAATCAAAGTAGAAGACTTCATTCTAGATTCTTTCAATCTTTTTCAAGATTCTTCTTCAAGGTAAGTCTTTCTCCAAGAATTCCATTCTTTCCAACTCAAATTCCTCCATACAATTATGAATCACTTGTAAAAATCATAATTCTTTTCCATAGAGATTTCAAGAAACTAATTCAAGAATCTCAAGAAAGATTTTTTTGATTGTTTACCTTCAAGCTAGTGTTTCAAAGCTTCTAATCAAGTTTTTTTTCAAGATTTTTCAAGAACCTTGTTCTTTCAGGTATTTAAGGCTATCATAGTGTTGTACTATTTCGCCCTCACGCCCTACATCTACTTTCAAATCAGTAAAAGAGTAATCTAGGATTCTATCCCTAGATTTGAGTATTCTTGAGATGAGTCGATTTTGAGTTCTTAAGTTCCAGATTCTTTTTGAAATTCTATTCCTAATTATTGAATTGCTATATGTTATGCATTAAAATTCTTTAGTTGATTCGTTCATGTCTATATTTCAGCATGAATCCTATGAATTGAGTATTTTTTAGATGAGTAGTATCGTTGAGTTCTGAGTAGCGAGTTTCCATATTGCTATTAAGATCCCTGAGTTGAGTCGTTCATGTCCATAATTCTGCATAAACCCTATGAATTAAGTTATTGTCACACCCCGAGGCTACCCCCAGGACGCGGACACGGGACCTAGGATCACGAGTGACCCCAAGCTAACCCTGCTAGCATAACATAAGAACACTATGATAACTGAAATGAGATCATTTTGTCCAGAAGCTTAAACATGAGATAAACTGAAAGTGATGGGGAATACCCATTCTAATTCTGAATATATAATCTGAGAGTTTAACGACAAATGAAATATCAAACTCCAAGCTAAATGTAACACCCCAACTCGTACCTTCATGGAAAGACAAAGAGGGTGAGTAATAAATTAAGAATTATGTGGTATGTCATATTTTAAGTGTTCAAGGGTTGCATCTCAAGTTTTGAAGTCAGGTAAGTCACAAAATAAAAGTTGGCAAAAGTTATCGTAAGTTCCTTTTTAAAGAGTTCTCTGAAATTTGGGTAAAATTTCGTGGAGGTTTTCTCCCAATCTATAAAGATTTATGGGGCCCAAGACCCATCAAATTGAAGGTCTATGAGTCTAGTTTCCAACGCATCAAACCGTTCATTCATATGAATTCAGAATAGAGAGATATTCACGTTTTCGTGAGACTGCGCAAGCAGGCACGTGAGGTGGGTCCCTACGTCGGTGGAACTCTTTATATATCTTCTTGTTCAACTTTTCTTCATTTTTTTTCAGTGAATAACCAGAAAACTTAGAAAACCCACTTCTAGGATCAACCAAATTATATATTTTCACGACTTAAGTCCTTGACGAAAGTTGTTCTACGCGTTGGGCTCGTAATCATTGTATAATTTGTTTTATCGATTTCGTAGCATATCATACTTTGGTGTAGGGACAACAAGGGTTTGGACATACTTTAAGGTTTTGAGGTTTATTACGAACTTAAGATCAAGGTAAGACCCTTCTTTCATGGACTCTAGTTTTGATAAGCAACAAATAGTAATTTTCGACGGAAATACATATCTTTATCAGATTATCATGGTATCTTCTATTCTCGTGTGTTGATTATGGTCCTGCCTTGTTGTAGTAGCGACGGGGGCTGTGAGTAAAAGTCATTAGGCCACGTGAATTCAGCGAAAAAGGTATGTTAAGGCTATTCACTTCTTACGGCATGTTTCCTTAAAGCTTAGGAGCAATGTAATTGGGTTGTTATACTTGTATCTATTAGTGTTGATTGTTGTCTGCTCGAGTGGATATAATCCTCCCTTGTCGGGATTGTTATTCAGTTAGTAGCGTCCCTATGTTGGACATGACTTAGAGGCTATTCGTATAGGTTGCTTATAGCTAAATTGCTCGCTTTTAGCCTATTGGATTGTTATTATTGCCCTTGGGGCTATTGTGGTTAGCTGTAGAAATGTGATCTATGCCAAGAAGGGCTATGTTTTGCTTACAGGGCTATATTGACGCCTAATAAGGCTATGTACTGCCTTAGGGCCATGTTGTTGCCTAAGAGGGCTATGAGTTGTTTATAAGCTATATTGATGCCTAAGAGAGCTATGTGCTACCTACAAGGCTATATTATTGCCTAAGAGGGATATGTGACTGCCTACGGGGATAGGGGACTATCGATAGTGGTATATAGACTGATTGTCACCTTCTGGGCTTATGGGGTACTGGGTAGGTGGTCTTGTGTGCTGTTTGTACCTACCGAGCTTATGGGGGCTTGGTTAGGTTGTTGTTTTATTATTTTTGATATGTTTAGATTTAGGAGCAGGTCAGTACACTTATCTTATCCTTTATTTATTTATCGGATTACTCCCAGTATGTTAGGATACCTGCTCATAGTCTATTGCCTTTCATACTCGGTATATTATTTCGTACTGATTCCCCATTGCCTGGGGGTACTGCATTCATGCCTGCAGGTCTTGAGAGATGACCTAGTAGACCTCCTCAGTAGCAGCATTGACTTCTATCCGATTGGCTAGCCCCTTTCCTCTGGAGCTACCAGAGTTGGGAGGTTTGTCAGCTTTTGTTGTATATATTTTTATGGGTAGGCTAGGGCCCTGTACCGCCAATCTTTACTACTCTTAGAGGCTTGCAGACTAGTGTGTGGGGTGTATAGCTACGTTATGGCCATGCTGGCCTAGTTTGTTGGTTTGCTGAAGCTTGTTAGATGTTTGATGTATTCTCTTGATATATACCTGCTTTCAGTTTTTGTAT
>JAJONR010003401.1:0-49902 GCA_029582245.1 Solanum etuberosum | reverse complement strand
TCCTCCCAACTCTGGATTGCTTCTGTGATCTTGGCAGGCATGGTCCATGACATACCCTTAAGATTCAGGAATAACCTCCATAGTTGGCCAGTGATCTTGCAGTGTAGAAAGAGATGGTTAAATGTCTCAGCATTTTCCCCACAAAAAAACATCTAGAACATAATGGTATCCCTCTTCTCTTTAAGTTGTCTTGAGTCAGTACAGCCTCCTTGGCTAACAACTAGACAAAACATGCCACTTTGAGTGGAATTTTTGACTTCCAGATTCCTCTCCATGCCAGTGACTTTGAGGCTGATTGGTGTGGTTCAACCAGTTGTATGCACAACCCACCTTAAAGCTACCCTTTCGATTGCCTTTCCACCACAAAATGTCTTGACCTCCTTCCAGTCCATTAAATTGCCCAATGGTGTTGAAAAAATCTGCTACCCTTTGAATCTCCCAATCATTTAATTGTCTTCTAAAGATGAAGTTCCACCCTTGAGGAGTCAAGTGATCTACTATAGTCTTCTGTTGGTGAGATACTAGAGAATATATATCAGGATACAAGACCTCTAGCCTACTTGCCTCATGCCAAACATCTTTCCAAAATTCTGTTTTCTCTCCATTCCTCACTTTGATCTTTGTGTTAGCCTTAAACTCAGACCACAGAGATCTCCATACACTAACCCCATATGGTGTAGTCACTTCTTTGGTCATCCAATTATCTTCCTCTTCATATTTTGCCTTGATGACTTCCTTCCAGTATGACTGTTCTTCATTATTGAAATTCCACAACCATTTCATCATAAGGTCTTTGCTTTGATTCATCAAATTCCTTATTTCGAGACCTCCATGCTTCTTTCCCACTATCACAACATCCCATTTAACCAAGTTGTAGCCTTTCCTCTCACTGTTTCCCTACCAGAAAAATTTTCTTCTGATTTTATCCAACCTAGTGATTACACTTTTGGGAATTGGGAATACTGACATCATATAGGTTGGTAGTGAATCAAGAACAGAATTAATCAAGGTCAACCTGCCACCCCTGGAGAGATATTGTGATTTCCATCTTGCTAACTTCATTTCACATTTCTCAACCATTTCATATGACTGAGATTTGGCCCCCAAAGGCATCCCAAGATATGATGTAGGCAGTGCTCCAATTTCCCCTCCCAGAACAGCATTTAAAACTTCCATGTTGTGTACTTCATTAATTGGATAGAGGTGGCTTTTCCTCCAATTAATGTGTAAACCAGAGAACCCTTCAAACAACACTAGGATTACCCTCAACATCTTAAGTTGGCCTTCATCAGCATCACATAATATCAATGTGTCATCCGCATATTGTAGATGGGTAATTTCCACATTATCTATTTCAGGTTTGCTGACCTCAAAACCTCTGAGCCATCCCCTCAAGAGGATTAAGAGGATTAGCACTGCTTCTTTGCCTCTTTTAGTCTTTTTCAACAAACTATGGCAGCCCCTGCCACTGTCAATTAAAAGATGCTATTAACAATTTCTCAGATTTGATATACAGTGCTTCTTTTCCTCATAGTGAAGGACATAAAAGATCTAGGGTGTGTTATGGATATGAGGTGTGTTGGGTGGGGAGGATACAATCAATGTATCAATGTGGAATGCTATTTATGGAACTTGTTTCCCTTACTTCCATTAGATTAGTCATTTTCCTAGAGAAAATGTTTTGTTTACCTACATAACACAAGAAAATAACTAAGAAACTAACTTATTTTCCTAAAAAAATATTCAAGAACCACACCCTTACTCTAACATCAATGTTTAGTCACAGTTTGGCAGTGCCATGCCCCAAATATGGACTAACTAACAGTGTTATCAAAGGCGCGCTTTAAGCGCGCTTAAGCCCTGAAGCAAGGCTCAAAACGTGTTGAGCGCTTCGCCTTGCTTTATGTGCGCTTTAGTGTCGTCGTCAAGGTTCTAAGGCAAACGTTTCCTTTCCAATGAGCTTCTTATGAAGAAGTGAAACTAAATAGTTGATATTTCACTTTATTATATTTTTTTTTCAATTTCTTTAGACATATATTTGTCATTCATGTTTATAATTATTAGTCTTGGGCCTAAACATATATATTTGTATTCTTTTCTCCCTTTGCGCCTTTTTCATTAAAGCCCACGCTTTGTTTGCGCTTAAAGCCCTCACGTACCTTAGAGCTTTTTTGCGCTTTTCGCCTTTGATAACACTGCTAACTAAGCAAATAAAACACCTCATATCCACCCTCACCCCTATAGCCCCCATCCCCACCACACCCACGTCTCACAATATTTGTCTAGATTATACACAAATGCTTTCAGAACAACGTGTTTTGTTCACCTACATAACACAAGATAATAACTAAGAAACCAACTTATTTTCCTCAAAGAGAAATTCAAGAATACATTTTTTGTCATACCGAACACACCCTTACTCTAAAATCAATGTCTAGTCACAGTTTGAGTATGACATGCCTCAAACATGGACTAACTGAGCAGATAAAAAATGGGCAAGAAAGCTAAAGCAAGACATATGCTACATTTACTTAATCAATTAACATGTTAGAGCAAGAATTTGCAGTAAAACGCTTCAGAACTGCTTCAATTACAGAGACAAGTAAAGTTTAAGAAAAAAGATTAACCTTTGACACGCTTCTTGAATTTGCATAAGGGACATCGAGCATACTTGGGTGAATCAAAAGCAAGCATTGTTCCACACATTTCACAGAACATAAAATCTCTTTGTCGGCAGTATGCCATCTCTCTCTATATAGATTTTCAACAACTGGCTGAAGAATTAAGCTTCTTTTAGAGCAATTCAGTTCAGCTGAGGCGTTTTCAGGGTTTAGGGTTTATCTCTGTATGTTTTTGTTCTTGCCCTTTACCTTTCTTTCATCTTCAATATAATAGTACAATATTTTTATTATATTAAGAGTTTGGTCATGAAATTTTTTAATTTTTTTGCAAGCTTTTGGAAAAACAAATTTGATTGTAAAACTTTGAAATCTAATTTAAAGTTGAATTTTAAAATTTGAAAAATAATAAAAAAGTGTTTTCATATTAAATTTCAATTTATATTCATAGTCAAACTCCATTTTAATTTTTAAATATAAATCAATTTTAAAAAAAAAATTACTTTGTTCAAATTTCAAAATATGTCCAAATGCACACTAATTAAATGAAAAAAAATAACAAAAATTCCATACGACTTTTGATAAATTACATTATTATACTATGTATTATGATTCAACTACATATTAAGGACCCATTTAGGGCTTATTGTAAGCAACTCATGATTATTTTAAAAACATATTAAAAGAAATCAAGTGTTGAAACTAATTATATAATAAATAGTTGTGTTTAAATAAAAATACATATAGAAATCAAAAGTATTTATAGATCAATTTGAACCATCACTATTATATCATGAAAATTTTACACAAATATTTGTTTGCATAATGTTTCCTTTTTCAATATGAAATATTAAGTGTTTAATATAAAAAAACCATGAGGTATATTCACAATTAAGTAAATTAAATATATGATTACTAGATTTTAGAAAAAGATAAAAATTACAAGTTAAATGTTCCTATTTACTTATTCTTATAATGGATTTAAGTGGCAAACATTTTTGTTGAAAACATTTATTCATATCATTGAATAAAAAAGAGAATAAATATTTTTTTGAAAATATGTATCTTCCGAACTTCCTAAAAGGAAATGACTATATAATATGCCGAATTAATTATACTAAACTTTTCTATTATATGATTTAATTTTAAATATATTTTATATATTTAAAATTAAACACATGACCCTAACACTCTAAAAATCCTATACTTACCCTTCTTATGAGGTATATCTTAGTAAAACTTATTAGTACAATATAATTATTTTTTAAGAAAATATGTATTCATTTTGAAATTTTAAGAAGAAGATAAGATACATATTTTTGTTAAAAAAATTATTTCACCTTTGATTTAAAAAGAGGGTAACCATTCTTGAAATATGTATTGTTCAAACTTTTAATAAATAGAAAACTAAACACAAATAACTTTTTAACAAGAAGATATATTAACCATTAGTAATTATTTTGTTGCGCTTTAAACATGTAAAATACTAGTAGTTCTCTTTATCTAATTATAAGATATTGTTATATATGTTATAAATCCATTGAATAGTGGATTGTCCATTTGATTTCTTCATGAATTAATTGGATTCATGTATGTATAATTCCAAGGTGATATGAACCTTGGTGGATAACTATGTATCTACTTATTTGGCTTTTAACAAGATGACCTTTGGGAGTGATATCTCAGCAGTATAAATAGAGATATCATTCACCATTGTAAAGCACACTTGAATAAGAAGAAAAGTCTTCTCCTTCATCTACTTATCTTGTCTTCTTATCTTTATAGTTATATTGTTCTGAGCTTATATTTTATAACAATATACAGATTTTAGTTTTATTTTAGTTTGTTTGTTCATTTTAAATTTACTTAGTTAGATAAAAAATTATATGCGGGTAGAGTTTTCATTTTTTTCATAATATAAATGTTTAAATATATTATTTTAAAAAAAATAGAGATACCATTATAATATTTAGAGCCGTTAATATGGGCTTAGCCGGTCCAATCCAACCCGTTATTGGGGTAGGGTTGGAATAGGATTTTCAAGCCCATTTAAAACTAGGGGTTATCAGTCCGACCATTATAAGTCCTTGATCCTTGAGGCTTGATCGGGTCCGAACCGGGGTTGGCCTATGGGCCAAAACAATTTATTTAAGGGTAGCTTACAGAAATCCCACTAGTGTATGAGCTAATTACTTAAATGCACCTTATGTTATAGTATTACGAATCTTATCAGATTTTGGTACGTCCAGATACATGTATCTCGGGATACATTAACTCAAAATTAGGTTAATTTGTTTTAGATACACTATATCTAAGTGAATTCGCATGTATCTAGGATACATAGACAAATCACATGCCCTCGCCTCCCTCCCATCTCGCTCGCCACTCTCTTATCTCGCTCGAGTATCTGGGATGCATCACACCAGATACATGTATTTCACGTATCTAGTATCCTAGATATATGCTAATCACACTAGATTTTTTGCTAGTGTTATTGAAACAACGTTATTGTTTGCCATATTTGATTTGAAAATCTTCTTGATGTTGTAGAATTTTAAGTTTGAAAAGAAAAAATGAAAAAAAAGAAAAGGGCTAGTCCGCGGTCCTTCTAAGGTTTGAGTTGGGTTGAGCATTTTCAGGCCCTTCCAAATGAAGGGTCGGCCCGCCCTAGCCCATCAAATTCCTTAACCCGCTAGGCTTGGGCCGGATGGGGCTGGATCGACCCTTTTTGACATTTCTAATAATATTTAAGAGCTTAGAAAGATAAAATAATTTTGTCAAATACATAAAATATTCCACCAATCATATTAAGTGATTTTGTAACGATTCAAATAATTAACACCCACACTAACACTCAAAGAAACAAACCATATCTTACCAACTAAACAATGACATAATCAATTCATCTAACGTATTTATAAGCATTAAGATATGAAATAAGAGTTCTAAAATTATAAATAAAATACAGTGCAGAGTCTAATTGTTACATTTCCCAAAATTCAAAAGTTATCGTATCATGACTCAAACAAACAATGTCTAAGAGTAGTCAAAAACTAAACAAGTAAAATAATGTCTGGAAAAAAATAGACTGCGGTCATCAAGAAGATATGTGATAGCCTAGCTAGGAATAGCTCCCCTTAGATCGATCAACCAGTTGCCTAGATATGAGGTCGCATGGAAGAGTCACAATCTGCACCCAAAGAAAAGTAAAGGAATAGCATTAATACAAACACTATGTACTGGTAGGCATCATAAGTCAACTCAAATTAGTAATAAGTATATATATATATATAAAGCCAACAAAATAGGTAGACATGTACCACAATATGTAATCAATAACTCAACATGACGAGTAGTCAACATCAACATGATAAACAACTCATTCCGACATATCAATGCCAAACCATCACTAGACATATAAGTCACCAAAAACATATATAGTAGTTATCACAAAACTCTGCAATTAATAAGCAGTCACACACAATCATGGAACTATGTCCACATTGATTCACAACTTTGTAGCCTTTGTATCTCATCAGTCTCATCTATCACTCATACAATCACATATCTGTACACACATGCTAACTCTTTTTTCTTCTTTATAATTTTGTATCACGATTCAATCAAAATTTCTCGAGTTCTTCTAATTTGAAACTTTACCGGAATAAGCTTGATTATCCCCAAGCCCAATGTGAATTTTTCTAGTTGGATTTGCTCCTCGCCGTCGTTTAATTAGAATATATAAGATACTTTTTCTTTCCCGCATTTATCCTCCGGTTCCTTATGTCTAGTATTTAGACAAATTTAACTTTCTTTCTATTTAGAATAGAAAACTATTAATATGTCTTACGACAATGAAATCTATCAATACTTTAATCTTGCCAAACTAACCATGACTTGTAGAGGATCTTAAGTGTCTGTTTTGTACCTTCGTGGTACCTAATCCAACACACAACTTCTCGTCCGTAAGCTCACATTGGACTCGAGTCACTCATCATCAGAATAATATATATATATTCTAGGAGATGGCTTAACGGTCAATGATTGGTCAAAATCCAAGACCTAAGTTCAATTACTTTTGTTACAAAAACAAAAAATGCTAGGTGATTTCTTCTCATCTATTTATGCCTTGAAGGGAAGAGTTGCCCTGCGTTGATGAGAGGTAACGTGTAACCAAATAAAAAGTCGAGATGGGGCACAAACACCATTATTATTGAAAAAGAAAGGAAAAGAGGCCAAATGGAATTGTCCAGACTCTTTTCGACTTCATGTTAAATAGGTGAATGATGAACTTACATTTAATTTCAACGGTATTCGTCACAAAATATACATGATATAATTATACACGATTTTCAAGTATCTGTCACAAAATATACATAAAATAATTATACAAGATTTTCAAGTATTTTGAACATAAAACTCTAGTTTGCATATACTTTAATCAAGTACAACAGTCAATTATACACAATGTTAGGAACTTAGATTACCAGCTCAAAAATGATCCCAGAAAGTTGGCACCTGCAAGCATTCCTCACCATTAGGTAAGTTGCATCTTGTATGGAAAAAAAACCATCTGTTTCTTGACTTACTTTTATTCCCTCTAGAAAAATATTCTGTCACCTTTTGCTCTATATCTTCATTCAAACTAATTCTGGGTGGATCCTGTGTCAAGAGATCAACAATATGTCAGTATATTAACAAGCCCCAACATCATTGAAGAAATGACAAGTCAATATTTTATAAATAAGATTTTCAAGTATTAGTTATGCAACCTGCAGGATAATGGAACTTGTTACCCTGTAAGCTCACAGATTTCAAGTAGCTCAAAACAAATATATCATGCCAAGAGGAAACACAAAGAAGAATGAGTGCTTACTATGCGATTCAAATGAAAATTAATGTTCCTAACAGAGGGTAGGATATGAATACGGCTGCTTTACCGGAATATAGTTTCCTCACATGCTGCCTTGATCTAACCAATTATGGTGCCAAAAGTTAGGAAAGCAAATCTCTCTATCTAAAATCACTCTACATTTTTATCACTATTATCATTGTAGGCAACAGTCGCCATGATTTCCTATACATCCAAAACATACAACACATTTTAGCATAGCAGAGTCCAATACTCGAAGAAAATCACCATAAAACTAAACAACTGGTGAATACTTGAAAGTGGCATCTGATGTTCACTAGCAGCGATGGTTATTTTTTTATCGTTAACTACAGTGGATATTGTGGATCGGTCAGCATTTCAACTAGAGGTGCTAGCTAGACCAGAGTGCAATAGAGTCAAGGCAGATTGTACGTCCAAACATCTCCTTATTGACGTTTCTATAGGTGGTGGCATGATCTTTGGGAACTCACTCTGGTGCATGTTTCTCAACCTTTATGGAGTCCAATGGGTTACACCAACAAATGAAAAACAAGCCCTATACAGTTGGCAAAGCCAACAAATGAGGAAAGAGACAAAGAAGACTGGAGGACCATTCCATTTTGCATGATGTGGTGTATTGTTAGTAGTCCCACATTGTTTGTGGGGTGGGCAATTGGACAATCGTCACTTCATGAGCTAGCTTTTTGGGTTGATTTAGGCCAAAGTTCATTTTCTTAATATGGATTTGAGCTAGACCGTCCCAAATTTTAATTTATTGATGTTGGGGGCCTCCATTGTATGTTGTCCATGCTCCAATCAGTAAGCCTGGGCATGCGGGGGTTGTTAGTAGTCCCAACAATGTTTGGGGATAGACAATTGAAACCTCACCTCATGAGCTAGCTTTTGGCCCAATGTCCATTCTCTTAACAAGTAATTGGATTGAGAAAAACTGCAGATGCTTCGAGGGGAAGGAGAAGAATTCTTCACTGTTGAAAAAAAGATGTATCCAGAGTTTAAAAAAATATGGTATACTGCTGATTTTGCTACTGATATTACTGTAATGCTGGACTTCTTGGAATACTTTCAGCTTTCGGGGCAATCCTTAGAAATGTTTTATACTTAGCTCAGTACTAGTTTGGTACTAAGTTAATTAAAAAAGTTTACCATTTACTGATGAAAAAAGGATGTGGTAAACAGGAACAATAACAGGGTGTTCTACTTTTCTATTGAGCTAATTACAGACGACTTATCTAGAAAATTGTACTTTATTCTATTTCTTTAAGAAGTGTTAGAGACCCAGCGGGAGTGGGATTTTACGTTAGTGTGTTTCTTGACCAAATATCACCAAAGCCAGCCAGAGTTCAGAAGATAGAATGTTTATATCGAGTCATCCTGAGTTCATTTATTAGAATGAAACAAGGGACTGGGTAAACCTGGAAATCACTCACCAGTCTTTCTTTGACTTTCCTGATCTCTGGTTGTATGGCATTTCCTGCTCAGAAAATGAACACACTCCCTTTATACGATGATGTAGGAGCTTTGCTCCGGAAGTTGCAGGCACTACTCTCCTGGTGAATAACTATGTAATATCTGGTTTTGTTGGAAATTCTCTCTAGGCACAGTAATTAAGAGAGCTACCAGTTTGCTAGAAATCAGCAACAATTAACTTTTGCTTAATTCATCAATTATAAACATAGTATGATAAGCCACTGGAAAAATCATGTACAGGAATCATTTAGCAATGACATGTTAGTAGATGCAGTTTTTTTCTCATGAAGTTCCCCCGAAAAAAAACGTTGAGTGCTACTTTCACTGTCCCAGACTCCCAGTTAATCAGCTACTTCTCCCCTACCCCAACCCCTTCTTTATTTTCCCTTATCCCCAAGCTACTTGACCTTCTTTTGGAATGAAAATCCTAATATGATAATTCTAACTAAAAATGTAAACATACAAACCCCGCATATGTGCAGGGTAAAACAGGTCACAAGCCTAGATAAAGGAGATGTACAGAACGATGAAGGTTAGCGTAAATATAGTCAAATTAATTCGAGGACTCATACAGTTAACCCAACTAGTTTGGGAGTTAGGCGTAGTTCATATATAAATTTATACCTTTTATTTTTGTTAGTTTTTTTTTTTTATGACAAGGGAAATCTGCAGCCGCTACCCTTTGGGTGCGCACAGGGTAAAACCCCCGCTCCTATGCAATAGCTCGCAAACCACACAAGAGAGGTAACCCACACTAGACAAGCCCGATGCGACGAGCTCGACCCAGAAGGCAAACCCCTTGCTTTCGTTGGCAAGGGGTTTCAAACTTGGGACTTCCATGTGCCCAAACCACCGGGAAACCCCGAAGGACTAAATAACCACATGCTCAAATTCTTTTACAACTTTTAACTAGGTGTGATATTTCTTTGACACTCCATTATATATACATTTTAAGTATCATCCTGAATCTCCTATAGGAAGGTCTCATATAGTAACACATAATAGGGTTATCCAGATTGGAAAGGAGGGAGGGAGTACAAAAGCAAGTGTGACGCCATGATTTAACAAAACAAGTAAGGACGAAAACCTTAATCACGAGGTGTCTTAGGAACTCACTAGTTGTGCTTGAGCTTCAGATTTCTCATCATATCACATTTTCCTGTTTCCCGAGTATAATTCAACGAATTTGATGTCATATAATAGTGTTGCATTTCCAGGAATATTGCAGTCTCCTACACAAATAAAAAAAACATTATCTTTATTAATGTGTAAACAACTGCTATCGCCACAAACTGAATATCTTCTTTTTATTTACAGAGATGAAAAAGGTTAGATGAGTAACACAATGAAACTGGGTAGATGAGTCCTTCACAGCCTTCCAAGGCCAATTGATTAAGATTATGAAGAGAAATTCCATACCTATTCACATCCATCCTTCAGAACGTAGTAAGCAAAGTTGTTTAAGATGCTACTTGCAATTTAGTGCTTTTTATATTCCAACAAAAATGCAAGTTTTCTTCTCTAATAGTTTTGGTACATTCTGATGTCACCAGTAAACCAAAGGAAAAAAATTACAACTCATTTCTGCTAGCTTGTTTCGAGAGAAAGAAATTAAAGAATAGGCCTTATCATCTGATGTGCGAGATGATATTTGTCTCAAGGAACCAAACAATATAATGCATTTAAAACATATCACAAACACACCTGAAAAGCAGCCTGCTGGTTCTGGTCCATATGCCAAATGTGGAGGAATCTGAAGCTTACGTTTGCCACCTATGTATTAAAACTTCTAAAGTGAACTATACTGGGAATAACAAAAAGAAACAAGCAAAAGATCCACAGGAGGCTCTAACTAGCTGTAAAATCTTACCAACTAGCATTGGTGGTACCCCTTCACCTCCCAAGATTCCCTGATCTAATCCCTTGATCACCTGTCAACAACATGCTCTGGAGTTCACAAATTGTAGATAAGATATTGCAAAAAATTGAACTATATTCTTCATTTAGTTTCTCGTTTATGTTTCTTATTCATGTATCCTTCTATATGAGCCTCAGATAAAGCTCATGGATGCCATCTTAATTGCAATTTGAGGTGTAAATTACTTCATAGTAAATATATATTATATATAAGAGATTCCATAACAGAAAGAAGTGATGGCTACATTATTTCTGTCTTCCTTTATTCAATAATCAAATGAGGTTGTTGACGCTACATGGAAATAAACTTATTTCATTCTACTCCATTTCATATCCCAAAACATGGTTGTTTCCTTTCTGCGAGCTTCTCTTATTCTTCATTCCTTTTCCTTCTCTTTTGTGTAGATAAACAATCTTTTTTTCTATTTTTGATAAGCATGGATAAAAGATCTTGGTAGCAAAAATTGTAAATTGAGAGCGCAGAGGAATAGGGAAGATGTTAATAGAGGGTAAGACTAGCCTAATAGAGCCGAAAAGTCTAGTGAAGTTGGACGATGGACAGAGACTCGCTTTTGTAAAGTAAGATATTGTATCAGAAGTATAACTACTTTCAACTTCAAGAATTTAAGGAAGTCAAGAAAACAGTGGAAATGAAAATTTTGATGATACTACGTGGATGATAATGCCCTAACAGTTGCTAAATCCAATGACAGTGTCTTTTACATTGTTCTCTTCAAACTGCTAGCATATTTAGTTTTGTCAGTACATAGATATTTATCCAGCTTCATACATTGTTTATGATGTTTTGATGCACATAGTGTATTGAACTATAGATATATGAAAACCTTTTCACCTGTCTGTCTGATAGATAACTGGTCCTAATTTTATAATCTGGGACAGACAAGCAATGCAGAAGGTAATACAGATCACATTATATACCACCAGTTACAATAACTTACATCGGACCCTAATGGTAACATACCTTGCCCATGCCGAGGCGCATGGTAAGGGCTCGACCACGTTTATAGCTGCTGTCAAAAACTATACCATCCGCAAACCTTGCAGTATAGTGAATCTGCATGAATAGGATACTTAACAAACCATTTTCAAGTTCAAGAAAAATTAGAGGAGATATTAGATACACAAAACAAAATTTTCTTTTCCTGTGTGACTAAAGACACAGTGGTATGTCCTCATGGGGAAAATAAAAAGCAAACAATGACCATTTCTTCTTTCTTCGCTCAATCTCGACTTTAAGCACAAAATACTAAAGATGCAATCCTCTAATAACTTCAATTTATCTTTCTCATTATTCTCCTCTGTTCGATGAACAATAGAAGACAAAAATCAACTCTTTTTCCTTTTATCCACCTGTGTATAGAATTTTTACACCATCAGTCTAATTTAACCTGTGATCACAGGTCAATTATATATTTTACCAAGTTACTGGTTACTCTTCTCACAAAAAATTATATGTAATTACCTTATAGGTAACCTGATTGTTTAAATATTTTTAACATCGTCAAAGTGTGGAACTTAACTCTTTTATTTTTATTTTTCTTTAATCAAGTCTTTTCTTTTTCTTTTTGACTTTCAAAATGACATATTAACCACATAGTTTTGAATTTCATTTTCACGGTATCATGCCAGAGAAAAGAAATATATTTGTACATATAATTGTTTTCTTTTGTTATTCCAACAATAATACTACAACCTTAGAACCTCATAGAAGAAACTTGTTAGGATAATCAAGATACGAGAAAATGACAAAAATGATCCCTTAAGTTGAGCTACATTAGCTAGGGAGAGTTATGTGAGCTAGAGAACTTCGAGCTATGCTAACAATATGAAATTTTGATGATTAACAAATGATTAGCAAAACATAACAAACACATGCAAGAATCATATATCATACATGACTCAAAAAAGGACTGGTAGTGATTATGACAAAGAACTATTGAAGAACCAGTTCCTTAACATGTCTACTACAACAGATGATATCAAGAGTATACTGCTAGGAGGGAAGGAAACAGGTCCTTCACAGTAGACTTGAAGAAGACAATTGATCGATGGCAAAGCAGGTTCCAAGTGCGTAGAAGGATTCCTTAAGGAATTAGGATTACGGATAATCCAATGAAGCAAGGAACAAGAAAACAATATTGCAGCATTATCAAATTTGGATACATGGGAAAAGCTTTGGAAATAGGAGCAAAACAGTCGTCGATGCGTGAAGGAAGAACCTAATCAAACTTGGATTAGAATCTTGGATTCATGAACTAATCCTTGTTGGAAAAACAAGAAGCAGTCATCTATTCCTATATAAAGTTTCTCATGATGTTGTTGAAGAAGTGAGCTACAGTAAGGGAGAATTGTAGAAAGGGATAGGTGTTACAGTGGTTAGCTCCTTGATTAGTTGTAACCTAAAATTGTAACTCAAATCTGGTGGTAATTTGAGAGGGAAATTCTATGAGGTAGGTCCTAGTCTTTTGCTCCTGGAAGAGGAGTTTTTTCATGAAAAAAATTCTTGTGTTGATTTACTTCATTCCGCATTTACTTCTTACATAGTTGCTGAAGAATCTAGTTTTTCAATACATAGGTTGCATCACAAAATAACACCTTGTGTTTGAGGATAGGTTAAAATAGTTCCTTAAGTATGCACCTAACAATTTCGGTCCTTTAAGTTTGTCAAAAGTTTAACAGTTTCTCTCTGTAAAAATTTACCGAACTTTGTCGGTTAGATTTGATGGAACAACATACCCAATGAAATCCCACTAAGTGAGGTCTGTGGAGGGTAGAGTGTATGCAAATCTTACCACTACCCCGAGGAGGTAGAGAGGCTGTTTCCGAAAGACCCTCAGCTCAAATGCATCAAACCCAAGTAAAAGAAGAAGAAAACGATGAAGAAAGCATAGTGATTAATAAGAAAAGCAGTGTAAAATCTACAAGAAAGAAACAATAATAACAACGGAAAAGGGCCTAAAATACCCCTCAACTATGCGAATTGGTACAAAATTACCCTTTTTCTACCTTTCAGGTCTAAAATGCTCTTGACGTCAACCTTTTGGCTCTATTTTGCCCTCATCTTTAACATCCTAAATAATAACCTCAATTATAAAATTCATTTATGACATGTCGCTATCCTATTGGCTATCCTAATAATTAATTAAGCTAATTAAAAAAACCAAACCCACCCAAACGCCCCACCCGTAACCCATGTTTTTAACCCAATATTACCCAGATCTTTTAACCCAATATTCATCACCAAACCTTCAAAGCTATTTGGATCGTGTTGTGTGGGTATTATCTATTTATAGTCCATGGCAAAGGTGGAGAAACAAGGTCACTGCTACATTCGTTCCCTTGCTCTCTCGCAGGATAAATTCAATCAATTTATCTTATTTCTAATCCTATTCTGGGGGTGCTATCAAATATTTTTTAAGTTTTTCTACTTTGCCTGCTCAGGCTGCTACCGAGGAAGGAGTAGTAGTGGGCAGTGGCTGTTGTCTATTGATACTATCATCAAAGGTGGATGCTATCAAAGAAATGCTAGACAATAAGGATCAGAAGGTTCATAATCTAGATAGTTCTCATTCAGTTTCATTTTCTGAAAGCCACTTTCATTTCATTAAATTATTTGACTCCTCTGTTTCTTTAACTGCTTGCTTTTCATTGCTTTTGCTTATCTGATCTATGGACTGACTTTCCTCGAATTATTCGCAGATAGGAGCCGATATTTTCAAAAGAGCACTATCCTATCCAGCAAAACAGATAGTAAAGAATGCTGGTGTAATGGGAACATTGTTGTAGAGAAGGTAGCTTTGAATGTTTGGGGATGAATATTGGGTTAAAAATCTGGGTAATATTGGGTTAAAAGACCTGGGTTATGGGTGGAGCTGTGGGTTTGGTTTTTTTAATTAGTTTAATTAATTATTAGGGTAGCCAATAGGATAGAGACACGTCATAAATGAATTTTATAATTGAGGTTATTATTTAGGCTATTAAAGATGAGGGCAAAATAGAGCCAAAAGGTTGACGTCAAGGGCATTTTAGGCACGAAAGGTAGAAGAAGGGTAATTTTGTACCAATTCGCATAGTTGATGGGTATTTTAGGCCCTTTTCCGTAATACAACAAAATAGTGTCATAATTGAAACACAATACACTACATAAGACAAAAACAACAAGGGTACGACTAGTACTACAACAGGCACTAACAACCCTAAACCTACTCATGGCAAGACAATATTTCACCCCTACAAACTTTCTACCCTAGTACGCAACCTCCCCTCCTTCCTATCTAGAGTCATGTCATCGGTAATATGAAGTTGAGCAAAAAAAAATTAACTATAAACACCAAAAAAGTCTCATCAAATCCTAAAATATGCAACACAAAAAATTACATAGACACTAAAAAATATTAAGAAAAATAATATAAATTACACCTAGAAAACTGCACCACACTCTATAAATAAATTTACAATAGTAGAACTACAAAAATTGTACTACTTTTTAATATGAGTTCCCGCTTATTTTATTTTTTACCTAATAGCAGAATCTTGGCGGATAACGTTACCCAATACCTGTTGCGGGTGAGAGCTGAAAGTTATCTCATGGAATTAGTTGAGGTGCATACAAGTAGGCCCAAACACCACGATTATCAAGAAAACACAAATCTAACGGTCGGAGTTCCGAAATATTTGACGGAGACCAAAAAGTGTTATATATAGATAAATAGGAATTGATTCATCATGAAAAAACAACAGACCGCAACATTCTCTGCACCACTGAACTCTTGAAAGCAAAAAATGTCAATTTTAAATTGTACAATACACGAACTTTAGGAGAAATTGTACAGCAATTCCAACAATATGCATCAAGGCCAAACGGCAAACACACGAAAATGGTAGTGTTTAAGCTTCAATAAACATACAAACTTACATTAACGAGCTTATTATATGGAGCCTCTTCACCAGACCCAACAGCAATGTCACAATACCCAAGTCCAGAGCGGACAAAATTGAACTCACAAGTGGGTTCAGCAGTAGTGGCATAGTATTCAATTCTGGTAGCATCAGCATTTAAAGGTGCTGAAGCCACTATTGAAGCAGCCAAAATTCCAACACCCATTTGGAAAATTTGCTTCTTGTTGATAAAAGGAGTTGATTCATGTGAAGAAGAAGCCTTAAAAGTTGCTGCAATGGTGGGTTTTGGAGTGAAGGTTTGAAGCTTAGGTAATGTAAAGGATAGTGAAGAAACTGCCATTTCTTGCTTTTGATTGCTATCTGATTAATGTGGAACTTGTGGGCTGTATTTGGATATATGGGCAATGGTTGGTTTTTTGAGAACAAGTGAAGGTGATCATACATATTTGGGGGCCATTTTGGCACACATAGGGCTTTTTTATTACTCAATTTTGCGATTTAGAGTGGATTTAACATTTGTTAAGAACATGGCTCACATATAACTAATCGTTATTTATAGGGGAATTTTTGCTAATAGCCACTATAATAAACTTAATTATGTTTCATAGTTATAGTTTGCATATTTACGGGATGTAACTACAGTTTGAGCTGCCTCGTTTGTATAATTCATGAATTTGTAAAATTCTCGAGTTTGTATAATTCATGAGTGAGTTTGTATAATTCGCGAGTATCTGTGTATAATTAAGCTATTTTTATATAAACTCGAAATAACAAATTTATACAAACACAAACATCTGAACTTTAAATAGTTATACAAATTATTTTATACAAAATTACATTATATAAAAGTTATACAAATTTTATTATACAAATTTCGAATTGTACAAACGTGCGAATTATACAAACTCGAAACCCTAGCCCATGTAATTATAACTAAATGTTGGTCGTGAGTGGTAATTAACTAAAACTATAGTTATGATGACTAATGAACTAATATATGTTTGCTTAACCATATAATTTTCCTTTTTTTGTTTATATAAATGACTCAAATATACCATTTTCGTCTAAAGAAATATATCAAGGTCATTTGTGTATGGGTGAGAATATATGTAAAACACTTATATAACGAGCTCTAAATCGCAAAGTTGGGGGGTATATTAAACATTTTTGAAAATAGTTTGTTAAATATTTTATAAAGATAAAAGTTTGTTCACCTTTGAAAAATTCTAAGATAAAAAATGTTTAGGAAAATTACCTATATACACACCTTTTTCCCCCCCATAATTCTCATTATCCCCTACTAGTTCTAAAATTTTCCAAAATCCCTTATTTTGAGCGCTCCTTCAAAACTTCACGATACATAACTCCCACTCCCCAAACCCATGTTTATCCCTTCCTGATTTCACTCCACAAATCTCTCTTATTCTTTGTTCCCATGATCTTTTTAGTTAATTGCTCCATTAGTTTGAAATTTGAATTATTATTTTTTTTGGTCAAAACAATTTCAACGTGAAATATGTATCTTTCTCTTCTTCTCCAACTGTGTGTTCATCCATTGTTTTTCAATTTTCTTTCTTTCTTCAAATCGTTGATAAATATGGAAGATGCAACATCTTTTAGTGTTGGTTTGACACAATTGAACGAATCTAATATTGGTCGTGTTTTTTTATTATGAAGATATTTGTTGGGCTGAAAATAGATCTAAAAAACTTCATGATCATTTAGTAATGGCGAAGGTAAACATTGAAAAGTTGAAGAAGGATCATCTTCGAAAGCACATGTTGTTAAAACCCTCAAAAAGAGGGGTCGAAAATTTGCTCATGCATCTATTCCAATAACAGAGAAAGAGTTAGCCAAAGAAGCACATGTTGATCAACCCAAAACTACTAATCACTTTGCTAAACAACCAAGATCGCCAACTGATAACGATTGCCGTATAGAACTTCATACAGTATAATGCTACAAATAGTAAATACATAGAAATCCCCGATAGTAGAAATAAGCAAGATGAAACACGAATCCATGAACACTCCGACTGTTGAGAAGCCGTCCTTTTAATTTTTTTTAATTAAATTCCACCATGTGTTCGGTTACGATCCTTGGTGCGTATTATTATTTTATTTTTTAAAAGGAAGTCTTGTGTACGACTATACTCCTAGGCAAATCATTTTTTTGTAAAAAAAATAGTAACTAACACAATATCAAAGCAATAAATCATTAAATAACATATTAACAACAAACACAAAATGTATCCAATTAATAAAAATAGCCAAATAAAGGTCAATATACAAACCTCGAATTCTAAAAAATGGGGAGAAAATGAAGCTCCCCCAACCTATGATCGGATTTTCAACTACACAGTCATACTTCACGGGGGTCCTATTACCCCCTGCACTATTTTATAAGGAAATAAATTTCATCCTAAAATGACACAGTCACTCAGGTGTATTGTGGTGTAAAACACGCATATGCCATGTCAGCACCATGTCAATGCCACCTAATAAATATAATAAATGAATTATTTTTTCTACTTTTTCTTTTTTTATTATATGCCCCATTAGAAACCCTCCATTATCATTAAGAACATCACCATCATCAAACCCACTTCTCATCCATTGACATTCCTGCAAGAGAAAATACGGTAAAAAAAAATTCGATGAGTAAAAGTCTCTATGACCAGTATCTTTATCATATTCCCCACAATTTCTCTCAAAGTTCATTGCTACACATTTTATTCATGTTAGGGGACTTATGAAGGGATATACCAAAAGTAGTATATGGACATGCCATAAATTTTCAACTCAATTTCTTTCTTTTCTTAATGTTGGTGAAAGTAGCAAACTAAATTTAAACATTGAAATTAATCTAATTGAAAAAAAATTATGACCCAATTGAATTTTTTAGGCCCCATTTCGAAAATATCCTAATTTGTGGTTAAATTCTAGAATGTGAAATTAGAATTAACGTTTGAGAGAAGAGCTTGTGAAGGTGTTGAGAATTGAAATTTTTGTGTTTGTTTGAAATGGGTTCCGGCGAAAAAATTGAGTTTTTAAATTTTTTATTTTGTTACTTTGATTTGGGAGTAATAACTAAATTTATATAAATGTTCTTTGATTATGGGTAAGAGATGGTTAGTATGTAGAATTTCTGAAGAAATATTTAGAGATTTGATTTGTGATGAAAAATAAAAATTAAGCAAAAGTGTGATGAAAAATAAAAATCAAGAAGGAGAAGAAGGAGAAGAAGAAAAGTAGGGGAGATTATTTTTATTTAATTAAAAAGAGAGAGAAAGAAAAATAAAAATATGAAATAAAAATAAAAACAGCCCTATTTATAGAGAGTGAAATGTACTTTCTCAGCCAACTCAGCATTAAGGGTTTATTTATTCTCTTTTAAAACAGTTCAGGGGGGTGATAGTACCCCCGTGAAGCTTAAGTGTGTAGTTGGAAATTCAGTAACAGTTTGGAGGGGCATTTGACCATTTTCTCAAAAACTGGGGTTTTCCCAGCAGAGTTGCCGGATCTGTCACACCTTTTCTAGACTTTTTTATGGGATGTGACAGTCTTTTTTGAAAAATTAAAGTAAAAGAAAAAAATATTTTTTTTTTAAACCAAAAAAGGTCATTCATAACTATTGTCGTGATTAGTTAGGATACAAAAATATTAGTTAAAAACAAATTGCAACTGATCCAACTGCTGGAACAATGTCGCAATACAATAATTATGTAATAACTGATCCAACTGATGAACCTCTATAGCGGTTCAGATTTGTATAACCAGTTCAGGTGAAACAAACCTCTGACGAGGGTCTTCTAGCTATGACAGTTAAGAAGCCAAAAACATAAAAGGAGAAAAGTATTGTGTTGTACTTTTCTGCTATAAAAAGGACAAAAATAAAAAATTAATTGAACTGTATCGATACTGAAGAAATTGATATGATTTTAAAAAAATAACATATCGAATCGTCTCATTGACACTCCTAGTCGAATGATCGATCCTTTTTAGCCCCTTTCTATTTAATTAAAATTAAAATTAAAACATGTTTAAATAAATAAATTTTCTTCTAATTAAAAAAGGAAAAAAAATATATCTAATATATGAATATTTTATCTTTTTTAAAAAAACTTTTAACTATAAATATATATACCTTCTCTCTCTTTCTCTAGTGCAACTTTCTCAAGAAGTTTCTCACAACCGCCGGAGCTTAGCCGGAGGTTAGCAGCTGGACGACATCTCAAGCACGATTTGTCTCTCTCTTTCTCTTTCTCATTCTTCTCAAACTTTGTTTATTGTTCACCGACATACTTATCTTTTTCCATTTCTTGATTTTATGTTTTTTTTGTTATTAACTTTTGTCTTGTAGAGCTTTTTTCTTTGTTTGTTGTTCACTGATGTGTAGCCTCTTTCAAAGTTTCATTTTGGCCCTAAAAGTCTCAAATATTTGGGTGAAGTTTTGTTAAAGTTATGTGTTTGTCCCCAAATTTTTAACAAAAATATTTGACTATTTCAAAAAATACGTTCTCTTTCAAAGTTTTATTTTGGCTCTAAAATGTCTCAAATATTTGGGTGAAGTTTTGTTAAAGTTATGTGTTTGGCCCCAAATTTTTAACAAAAATATTTGACTATTTCAAAAAATACGGTCTCTTTCAAAGTTTCATTTTGGCCCTAAAAGGTCTCAAATATTTGAGTGAAGTTTTGTTGAAGTTATGTGTTTGGCCCCAAATTTTTAACAAAAATATTTGACTATTTCAAAAAATACGCTCTCTTTCAAAGTTTCCTTTTGGCCCTAAAAAGTCTCAAATATTTGAGTGAAGTTTTGGTGAAGTTATGTGTTTGACCCCAAATTTTTAACAAAAATATTTGACTATTTCAAAAAATACGCTCTCTTTCAAAGTTTCATTTTGGCCCTAAAAGGTCTCAAATATTTGAGTGAAGTTTTGGTGAAGTTATGTGTTTGGCCCCAAATTTTTAACAAAAATATTTGACTATTTCAAAAAAATACGATTTATACTTATAAGTTCTAAAAATTATAAAAAATACCCATAATTTTATCACTCAAATCAAAACTCAAACTTTTTCGGAGGAGGTAGTCATTTTCCTCCTCAAGACTTGTGTATGCTTCATTTTTCTTATTGGGTACGTGAACATTCTTGTATATTAATGGTTTAAATAGTAGTGTCACAATGAAGGTTGAATCTTTATAAGAATACAAGATTGTTTATGATTCATTTTGCTTAATCGGTGCAGTACTTATAACACATCATTTTCCTCCGCAAGACTTGTCTATGCTTCATTTTACTTATTGGGTACATGAACATTTTTATATATTAATGATTTAAATAGTAGTGTCACAATGAAGGTTGAATCTTTATAAGAATACAAGACTGTTTATGCTTCATTTTGCTTAATGGGTGCATGAATGTTCTTGTATATTAATGGTTTAAATAAATGTTGAATCTTTATAAGAATACAAGATTGTATGCTTATTTTAGTTATAATTTTCAGATTTGGAATCTAAGATTATGATCTTCTTGACCTGTGTTGATAGTGGTCTAAAATCTTTCCGACCTTGTTAAAATTTTCTTATTAATTATTTTGGTATTGTTGGGTAGTATAGCATACATTTTGTATCTTACGGTTCGTATTTGTACGGAGAAGATTGAATCTCCACCATCATTTCATGCAATCTACTTCAATAATTTATGTACTTGCCAGAAACCTCTCACCAAGTAGGAAATCTACTTCACCAATTGCTGTTGTTTATTAAATTGAAATAATAAAATGTTGTGGAATTATAGTTCCCCTATAGTTGGATAATATAAATTGAATTTGAATTAACATTTTTAAAAAAAAAATCTATCTTAAAATAATTTTCAAACTTGAATTCTATGCTAACCTATTGATTACCTTCTCTGAAAGTGTGCATTATCTGGCATGAGTAATTTGCTGCATAAAATGCATTAGCTATTGAACAGGGTGTGATAGTCTTAAAACTATTCTCTCATTCCACTTTTCTTCCCAGAAGGAGGTCTTCCTACCATTTCCCACCTTCACTCTGGTTCTTGCTTGAACACACTAGCTAGCATAGGAAAAACATTGACATCATAGTGTCAGTACACTATTAACTAGTGTCAGCCTGCCTCCTAGTGACAAGTATTGATATTCATATATTTGGTTTAGTCTGTTGTCCCTGCCATTAGGCTTACGATCCTAGTAGATCAGCTGGATAATATAGCTAGAATTCAAGCTAGACTGTTGTCTAAATGGGTTAAGGGTGGGGTTACCCCAGATCCATCGTCTGAGGACCACCCTGATGATAAGAAAACGATTGTTGGTGGTTTATTGATAGATGTATTAGATCTGCACCATAACAGTGCTATCTACAATTACAAAAACCCAACCATGCTGGACTACAGCTTCACAAGAAACCTATCGTCCCTGCCGTTAGGCTTTCGACCCTAGTAGATCATCTGGTTAGTATGGCTAGAATTCACTCCCTGTTATTGAAGAAATGGACAACATGAACACATTTCTAAGAGCACAAGCAAATCATAAATTTTAAAATGGTCTAACCTTACCTCCAAGTTATCTCTTTCTTTCTAAGCTAACTTAACCATTTAAACAATACCAGACCTTCTTTCGTTGAGGGATTCTAGCCTATGATATCAAGTGCTTCTAGAGAACTTCTTTCATTGAGGGCTTCTTTCATTAAGGGCTTCTAGAGGTATCAAGTGCTCTTTTATTGAGGGTTTCTAGAGGTATCAAGTGCATCTTTTTAGGCACATAATTTTCAATGAGTATACATAACACACTCATGATATAGTACTTGGAGGAATTATCTCGAAATGTCACACGTGTAATTACAAAATCACTTCCATCACAAATTAAATAACTATTTCCGTGATTAGTTAGGATACAAACATATTAGTTACAAAAATATGACATTTACAACAAAAAATGACCAAGGTCATTCATGACTATGTTCAGTCTAAAGTTAGAGAATTAGCAACCATATTAATTACAAAATATGACTTTTACAAACAACATACAAAATACAAACGCACTGGAATGTCTTTCATCCCCTCTCTCCGTTGAGCTATCGGCATTTTAAAGATCGGTATAGAACTTCGTACAATATAATGCTACAGATGGAAAATCCATAGAGATCTCCTATATCAGAACTAAAGAAAATAAATACGAATCCATGAAAACTTCGGTTATTGACCTACTTCTCTGCCTAGTCCTGTGTGTTCTTAAGAAGCTATTCTCTTTTTTAAAATTAAAAATTATTAAATGTCACCATGTGTTCAGTTACAATCCTTGGTGCCTATTATTCATTTTTTTAAGAAAGAAGTCTTGTGTGCCGAAACGTTCCTAGGCAAATCATTTTTTTTGTAAAATTAGTGACTAACACAATATCAAAGCAATAAATCATTAAATTACATATTAACAACAAACACAAAATATATTCAATTTCACACCAATTCTTGACCTTTCTACTGGATGTAACAGTCTTTTTAAAAATAAAAGTAAAAAAAAATGTTTTTTATCATACCAAGAGAGACCTGTCACGCCCCGAGGCGCGCCCCTTGACGTAAGCACGGGACCTAGGATCACGAGTGACCCCAAACTAACCCCGAGCTGGCATATCATAGCATACTAAGATAAACTGAATTAAGAAATACTGTGCGGAAGTTTAAACATGAGATAAACTAAATGATGGGGAATACCCATTCTAAGTCTGAATATATATATAAATACTGAGCAAGAGTTTAAGACAAGGAACTATAACTCAAGTGCTAAAGATGAATCTGTCTATGTGTGAAATAAGCCTCTAACTGACTAGAGATGCTGGGACATGCCCCCAACTAACTCTAGTAAATACTGAAAACTGAAATGGAAAGACTAAATATAGAAATATTTCTATTGTCCTCGAAATATGAGGACTCACCACTGAAGCTGCTGAAATGGAGATCGGGAGCCGATCTATGTGTGATCTGGATGCTGAGTACCCGAACCTACATCATGAGAAGATCTAGCACAGAGTATCCGTCAGTACTTGAAAGGTACTGAGCATGCAGGATATGATAAAGCTGAACAATATATATACATAACTGAAAAAGAGCATATTGATCAATGACATAAGATGAACATGAAGAATATGCTAAACATACTGAATCTGAGTTAGTTGAATGTAGTGACCAAGTTTATAACATACGGACACTGAAACTGAATACTGAACTGTAACTGATAACCTGGTCAATACACTAGAATCTGTCTGTGGGAGCTACTAATAACCGACATAAAACCACATGAGCTAAATGTGGAGTCCGATGTATACGCCCCATAAAGAGGACCCAATATACCTTGCCAAGGGTATAGAGGCATGACTGGCGTGATCACTAAGTATAATACCCACAGAGGGGACTTACCTACGGGGGCACGTAGTTTTGGGACTATGAGGATGACTGACCCTAGTCCAATTCGGTATTAAGCCTACTCTCAATAGAATGTATAAAATATAAAAAAAACTGTAATAAACTGAATAGCTAGAGATTCTGACATGTTAACTGAAAATGCAACATTAAGTACTAATAATTAAACATTTTCCAACTGATGCATGTATATCTATAGAAACTGGCCTAGTAAGTGTAATTCATGAACTAAAAGAATCTACACAACTAGGGTTCTGAATTTCATGCAAGGATTGAGCAACATAGTTATGAAAACGTAATATTCTGATTAAGATTAATCTAACAGCTAAGTCACATCAATAATCTGAAGTTCTAGAAACCCTATGTCTAAACATAATGAAGGGAATCAAGAATCTGACTGAATTCTAGGGACCTAATGGGTGAAAAGAACCCATTAGTGAAATCCCACATACCTGGTGACGAATTTCACGGAGAAATCTTTCGATTTCGGGGATGGAACTGGAGGAAACCTTGCTGCGTTTTTGGAGAGGGTTGGTCGACTCTTTCTCTTTCTTCTCGTTTAACTTGATCAAATTTTTTGAGAATGAGTTGACTAGGGTAAGGTCTAATTAAGTTACTAGGCTAAAACTGACTAAAATGAGGTAGTTTAGGGGTTAAACGACGTAGTTTAGGGGTCCAACGTATAAGGAAAAGACCAAACGACCCTTGACTTCAAAACTGTCGGGGCCAACCGATGGACTGACCCACGGTCCATCCTGTCAACCGTCGATTTGGTTTAGAGAGGGGGTTCTGGGGGTATCGATCCACAGACTAGGACACCGGCCTGTGGTCTGACCTACGCTCCGTAGGTCCGACCGTGGGTCGACCCTTAGAATAATTTTTTGGGTTTTCTGGGGTGGGGTTGCAGGTGGACAACCACGGACCCCACCTACGGTCCGTGGGTCACCCTACGGTCCGTGGGTGGTCCCCGTTGATGGCACCTGCAACTTCTGAAATCAGCATTCTGGTCTGTCTAGGATACGGGGTGTTACATTATCTCCCCCTTGGGAACATTCGTCTTCGAATGAAGACTAAACTAGCTGAATATGGAGGGAAGGGGCTGCAATCCCTACCACTAAGTAGTGGGACTGAAATTTGATTGAACTAAGCTCCAAGAACATGCAAATACGCTGAAAATGCAAGACTAACTGAAGGAACAAAATACTAAGACTAAATTTACGCATGAGTAACTGAAAGACTAGAGAGGAACTATTACATCAAGCTGGAATGGAATCGGAAGCAAAGAGATGAGGATACTTGGCCTTCATGGCTGCTTCTGCTTCCCAAGTAGCTCCCTCAACGGACTGACTCCTCCACAAAACCTTAACTGAAGCGACTTATTTGTTTCTCAACCTTCGAAACTGACGATCAAGAATTTCAACCGACACATCTTCATAAGTGAGACTATCCTTCACAACCACACTTTCCAATGGTACTATGGATGCTGGATCACCCACACACTTCTTCAACAATGAAATGTGAAAGACCGGATGCACCGCTGCTAGTTCTGCTGGCAACTCTAACTCATAAGCCACTTTTCCAACCCTTTTCAAGATCTTGTAAGGACCTACATATCTAGGACTGAGCTTCCCTTTCTCGCCAAATCTCATCACCCCTTTCATAGGTGACACTTTCAGGAAAACCCAATCATCAATTTGGAACTCCAAGTCCCTTCTCCTTACATCTGCATAAGACTTCTGGAGACTCTGGGCCGTCTTAAATCTACCTCTGATGAGCTGAACTTTTTCCATAGCATCATGAACCGAATCTGGACCTATCAAGGCTACTTCACCTACTTCAAACCAGCCAACTGGAGATCTACACCTACGCCCATACAATGCCTCATAAGGGGCCATCTGAATGCTGGAATGGTAGCTATTATTGTAGGCGAACTCTATAAGAGGAAGGTGATCATCCCAATTACCCTTGAAGTCGATCATGCAATCTCTCAACATGTCCTCTAAGGTTTGAATGGTACGCTCTGCCTGACCATCCGTCTGTGGATGAAATGTTGTGCTGAGGTTAACCTGAGTACCTAGACCTTTCTGAAATGACTTCCAGAAATGAGAGGTAAACTGAGGACCTCTATCTGAGATGATAGACAAAGGAACCCCATGTAACCTGACTATCTCATTAATGTAAATCTTGGCGTAGTCTTCCGCTGAATCGGTAGTCTTAACAACCAAAAAGTGAGCGGACTCAGTAACTCTATCTACTATCACCCAAATGGAGTCATGCTGTCTGTGAGTACGAGGTAAACCTGTAATGAAGTCCATGTTGATCACTTACCACTTCCATGTAGGAATTTTAATCTCCTGAGTGATACCTCCTGGTTTCTGATGTTCTACCTTCAGCTTCTGACAATTGGGGCACTTAGCCACAAAATATGCTATATCTCTTTTCATTCCATTCCACCAAAAGATTTACCCCAGATCACGGTACATCTTAGTTGCACCTGGATGAATAAAATACCTGGAGTTATGAGCTTATGTAAGAATCTGCTGTCTCAACTCACTCACCTTAGGAACACATAAATGACCCTGGTAGCGAAGCACACCATCTCCCCTTTGGGAGAAAACCTCAACTTTTTGCTGATGAACTGCACCCTTCAATTGAAGCAGTATAGGATCACTGTCTTGTTTTTCCTTAACCTCCGCTACCAATTAAGATTCTGACCCATTTTGAGCTGTCACACCATCATCTGATATGCTCATAAGGCAAACTACTAAGCGAGCAAGCCGGTGAACATCTTTCGCTAGTTCCTTCCTTTCTTCCTCAACATGTGTGACACTACCCATAGATAGTCTGCTAAGAGCATCTGCTACTACATTGACCTTACCAGGATGGTAAAGCACATTCATATCATAGTCCTTGAGGAACTCAAGCCATCTCCTCTGGTGAAGATTCAACTCTTTCTGGGTAAATACATACTGAAGGCTCTTATTGTGTGTGAACACGTCTACGTGAACACCATACAAGTAATGTCTCCAAATCTTTAGGGCCAATACCACTGCTGCAAGCTCGCAGTCACGAGTTGGATAGTTCTTCTCATGCACCTTAAGCTTTCTAGAAGCATAAGCTATAACCTTACATCGCTGCATCAACACACAACCTAGGCCGACTCTGGATGCATCACAATAGATCACATAACCATCTGAACCCTCTGGTAGAGTCAAAACATGAGCTGTAGTCAACCTAGTTTTCAGTTCTGAGAAGCTCTTCTCACAATCATCCGACTACTGGAACTTACCCTTTTTCTGTGTCAACTTAGTTAATGGAGAAGCTATGGATGAAAATCCTTCCACAAACCTTCTATAATAACAGGCTAAACCCAAGAAACTCCTGATATCTGTAGGAGAGGTAGGTCTGAGCCATTATTTCACTGCCTCTATTTTCTAAGAATCCACTTGGATCCATTCGCTAGACACAATATGCCTAAGAAAAGCAACAAATTGCAACCAAAACTCACATTTGCTAAACTTAGTGAATAATTGGCGATCTTTGAGAGTTTGCAGGACAACCCTCAAATGAGTCGCATGTTCTTCCTCATTCCTAGAGTAAATGAGGATATCATCAATAAAGACGATAACGAACAAGTCTAAATACTGCTTGAACACCCTGTTCATCAAATTTATGAAAGCTGCAGAAGCATTGGTTAGTCCAAATGACATAACTACAAATTCATAATGACCATACCGAATTCTGAAGGCTGTTTTCAGAATGTCACTATCTCTGACTCTGAGCTGATGATAACCGGACCTGAGGTCTATCTTCGAAAAATGACTAGCACCCTGAAGTTGGTCAAACAAGTCATCAATCCTGGGGATAGGGTACTTATTCTTGATTGTGACTTTGTGCAACTGCCGATAGTCAATGCACATCCTGAGAGACCCATCTTTCTTTTTCACAAACAACACTGGTGCACCCCATGAGGAAATACTAGGTCTGATGAAGCCCTTATCTGGAAGGTCTTTCAGCTGCTCTTTCAATTCCTTAAGCTCAGCTGGAGCCATTCTATAAGGAGGAATAGAAATAGGATGGGTATCTGGAAGGAGATCAATTCCGTAGTCGATTTCCCTTTCGGGAGGAACTCTGGGAAGATCTTCTGGAAACACCTCTGGGAACTCATTTACTACTGGGACTGACTCAAGAGTTGGGGTTTCGGAGCTTGAATCCTTAACCCGAACTAAATGATAGAGATAACCCTTAGAGATCATCTTTCTGGCCTTAAGGTAAGAAATGAATCGACCCATAGGCACTGAGCTACTACCCTTCCATTCTAAGATTGGCTCGTCTGGAAACTGAAAATGAACGATCCTAGTTCTACAATCGACTGAGGCATAACAGGAATGTAACCAATGCATGCCTAGAATGATATCGAAGTCTACCATTTCTAACTCTACAAGATCTGCTAAGGTGAATTTTTGAGAGACTGTGACAGGGCAATTTCTGTATACCCGTCTAGCTATAACTGGGTCACCAACTGGAGTAGAGACTGAGAAGGGTTCTGGAAGAGTTTCTGGACTGACACCAAAGTTCACTGCTATATATGGAGTTACAAAGGAAAGAGTAGCCCCTGGATCTAGCAAAGCATAAACATCTAAGTGAAAGACTCGTAACGTAACAGTGACCACGTTAGGAGAATCTTCCTGGTCCTGGCGAGCCTGGAGATCATACAACCTGTTCTGGCGCTGACCGCCACCGTTACAAGATGAAGTACCCTGCTGAGTCGGGCGACCTGCTGGTGCTACTGAAGTTGTAGACTATGCCCTACCATTATTACCTCCCTGTCCCTGTTTAGAAGAAGGATAATCCCTCAACCTATGGCCAAACTGACCACATCCAAAATACCCTTCTTTCCCCGCAAGACACTCGTCCGGATGGTTCTTACCATATTTTGGACAAGTTGGGTAGGTCCTATTACCTGAAACGCTCCCCTAAGACTTAGAGCCTGGTGCCCTACTTTTTTTATCCTGTCGAAACCTGGAGGATGGAGCACTAGCTGATGAAGGTGCTGGAGCGGTAGATTTTTGCTGGAACTAAGAGCGATTTCCACCACCCGATTTCTACTGAGAGTACTCATAGTTACCTATCCTAGCCTTCTTATTGTCCTTAGCCGGTTCCCTAAGCTTGTCTCCCTCAACCTGCTGAGCATGAGTCATAAGCCTAGAGATATTCATATCTTCCAGCAACATAGCATTTCGGCACTCTGTTTTCACTAAGTCGGATACCCCATACATAAACTTATTCATTTGTGCCCTTGGATCATCAACCATGTGAGGAGCATACTTGGAGAGTTGGATGAACTTGAGTCCGTACTCTTGGACTGACATGCTACCCTGCCTCAAATTCATGAACTCTTGAGCTTTTGCCTCCCTCAACTCTCTTGGGAAGAACCTGTCCAAAAAAGCCTCATTAAAACACTCCCAAGTGATAGGAACTGCATCTGTGCCCCTGTTTTCTTTCCATTGAGTAAACCAGATGTGAGGTACATCCTTAAGATGGTAGGGCACCAACTCTACCCTATCATTTCCAGTCACTTGCATTACTCCAAAGATTTTCTTGACCTCATCAATGAAGTTCTGTGAATCCTCACCAATCTGCGACCCTAGAAACTCAGGTGGATTCATCCTAACAAAATCCCAAACTCTAGCTGCAGTTGACCCAACATTAGTGTTGGTAGGAACTACGGCCTGCTGATTGTTCTGGTTGGTCACACTCTGAGTCAAAAGCTGAATATAATTCCAAAATTCTACATTCAAAACCTCTTGGTCTGGAACCAGAGGAACTGTGTTAGCGTTGTGGGCATTCGCATTCCTTGCGTAAGCTCTACAAGGAGGCATGATATGAAACATATAACAACAAGTTAGAAGGTAGATCATACCCACGTGCGATAAAAATAACAAGAAAGTGAAGTTTTTCTAAAACACTTCGTAGCCTCCCTCTCATTAGATGTGGTGCACTTCACACCCATGAAAAGGACTCTACTTAGTGCGGCTTTTCAGACATCCTAGGACTCTTGAACCCAATGCTCTGATACCAAGTTTGTCACGCTACGAGGCTACCCCCTTGACATAAACATGGGACCTAGCATCACGAATGACCCCAAGCTAACCCTGAGCTAGCATATCGTAACATACTAAGATAAACTGAATTAAGAAATACTGTGCGGAAGCTTAAACATGAGATAAACTAAATGATGGGGAATACCCAATCTAAGTCTGACTATATATATATAAATACTGAGCAAGAGTTTAATACAAGGAACTATAACTCAAGTGCTAAAGCTGAATCTGTCTATGTCTGAAATAAGCCTCTAACTGACTAGAGATGCTGGCACATGTCCCCAGCTAACTCTAGCAAATGCTGAAAACTGAAATGGAAAGACTAAATATAGAAACATGTCTATTGTCCTCAAAATATGAGGACTCACCACTGAAGCTGCTGAAATAGAGATTGGGAGCCGATCTATGCGTGATCTGGATGCTGAGTACCTGAACCTACATCACGAGAAGATGTAGCACAAAGTATGCGTCAGTACTTGTAAGGTACTGAGCATGCATGATAGGATAAAGCTAAACGATATATATACATAACTAAAAAAGAGCTTACTGATCAATGACATAAGATGAACATGAAGAATATGCTAAACATACTGAATCTGAGTTAGTTGAATGTAGTGACCAAGTTTATAACATACTGACACTGAAACTAAATACTGAACTGTAACTGATGACCTGGTCAATACACTAGAATCTTTCTATGGAAGCTACTAATAACCGACATAAAACCACAAGAGCTAAATGTGGAGTCCGATGTATACGCCCCATAGAGAGGACCCAATATACCTTGTCAAGGGTATAGAGGCATGACTGGCGTGATCACTAAGTATAATTCCCATAGAGGGGACTTACCTACGGGGGCACGTAGTTCTGGAACTATGAGGGTGACTGACCCTAGTCCAACTCGATATTAAGCCTACTCCCAATAGAATGTATAAAATACAACAAAACTGTAATAAACTGAATAGCTCGAGATTCTGACATGTTAATTGAAAATGCAACATTAAGTACTGATAATGAAATATTTTCCAACCGATGCATGTATATCTATAGACACTGACCTAGTTGGTGTAATCCATGAACTAAAAGAATCTACACAACTAGGGTTCTGAATTTCATGCAAGGATTGAGCAACATAGTTACGAAAACTTAATATTCTGATTAAGATTAATCTAACAGCTAAGTCACAACAATAATCTAAAGTTCTAGGTCTAAACATAATGAGGGGAATCAAGAATCTGACTGAATTCTAGGGATCTAATGGGTGAAAGGAACCCACTAGTGAAATCCCACATACCTGATGACGAATTTCACGGAGAAATCTTTCGATTTCGGGGCTGAACTGGAGGAAACCTTGCTGCGTTCTTGGAGAGGGTTGGTTGACTCTTTCTCCTTCTTCTCGTTCAACTTGATGAATTTTTAGAGAAGGAGTTGAGTTGGGTAAGATCTAATTAAGTTACTAGGCTAAAACAGACTAAAACAACGTAGTTTAGGGGTTAAACGACGTAGTCTAGAGGTCCAACGCATAGGAAAAAGACCAAACGACCCCTGACTTAAAAACTGTTGGGGCCAACCGACGAACTGACCGACGGTCCGTCTTGTCAACCGTCGACTGGCTTCAGAGAGGGGCATCTGGGGTCTCGATCCACGGACCAGGACCACGGCCCGTGGTCTGACCTACGGTCCGTAAGTCCGGCCGTGGGTCGACCCTTAGAATAATTTTCTGGGTTTTCTGGGGAGGGGTTGCAGGTGGCCAACCACGTACCCCATCTACGGTCCGTGGGTCACCCTACGGTCTGTGGGTGGTGCCCGTTGGTGGCACTTGCAACTTCTGAAATCTGCATTCTGATCTATCTAGGATACAGGGTGTTATAAAACCATTCATTACTATTAACGTAATTATTTAGAGTACAAATATATTAGTTACAAAAATATGACATTTATAACAAAAAATAACAAAGGTAATTCATGACTATGTTTAGTCTAAAGTTAGGAAATTAGCAACCCATTAATCACAAAATATGATATTTACAAACAAAATATAAAATATAAAGAAACTAAATTTAACAACTTACAATATCAAACTAGAATGTCTTCCAATCCATCTCTCCGTTAATCCCATTAGCGTTTTAAAGAGCGGTATAAAACTTGATATAGTATAATGCTATAGATTACAAATTCATAGAGACCCTGATACTAGAAATAAGCAAAAGGAAACACGAATTAATGAACACATGGCTGTTGACTTCCTCATACGGTTAATGATGTGCATGCTTGAAAAACTTTCCCTTTTTAATAAAGAATATTAATTAAATGTCAACATGTGTTCGGTTACGATCCTTAGTGCTTATTATTTTATTTTTAAAAAAATTAAGTTTTGTGGGCAGCTAAGCTTCTAGGCAATTTTGTTTTTGTAAAATTAGTGTCTGACACAATATCAATGCAATAAATTATTAAATAACATATTAACAATAAACACAAAATGTATCCAATTAATAAAAATAATCAAATAAAGGTCAATATAGAACTAAAACAGAGATTTCTCTAGCGTAGTCATCAGATCTGTCACACCTCTTCTTGACCTTCCTTTGGGATTGATAGTCTTTTTAAAAAATAAAAGTAAATGAGAAAATGATTTTTTTATCAAACCAAAGCAAGATCATTCATAACTATTTCCGTGATTAGTTAGGTTATAAATATATTAATTATAAAAATATGACATTTACAACAAAAAATGACCAAGACCATTCATAATTATGTTCAGTCTAAAGTTAGGGAATTAGCAACCCTATTAATTACAAAATATGACATTTACTAACAAAATATAAAATATAAACAAACTAAATTTAACTACTAGTATAATTGAAGGTTTTTTTTATCTCCTTTTTCCATTGAGCCCGTTGACGTTTTAAAGTGCGGTACAGAACTTCATACAATATAATTCTATGGATGACAAATACATAGAGACCTCCGATGACAGAAATAAGCAAGAGGGAACACAAATCCATGAAAACTCCGGCTGTTGACTTCCTCCTCCGGCTAGTACTGTGCGTGCTTGAGAAGCCGTATTTTTTTTTTAAAATTAAAATTTATTAAATGCCACCATGTGTTTGGTTACGATCCTTGGTGCGTATTACTTTTAAAAAAATGAAGTCTTGTGTGCGGCTACGCCCTTAGGCAAATCATTTTTTTTGTAAAATTAGTAACTAACACAATATCAAAATAATAAATCTTTAAATAACATATTAACCACAAACACGAAATATATCCAATTAATAAAAATAGCAAAATTAAGGTCAATAAACAAAGCTCGAATTCTAAAAAAAATATGAGTTTCTCCACTGCAGTCGCCAGATATATCACACCTCTTTTTGACCTTGCTTTGGGATGTTAGGATACAAATATATATTAGATACAAAAATATGACTAAGTCCATTAATGACTATGTTCAGTCTAAAGTTAGGAAATTAGCAACCCGACTTTTACAAACAAAATATAAAATACAATAAAACTAAATTTAACTACTTCCAGTATCAAATTGAAATGTCTTCCACCCCTCTCTCCATGAGCCCCTTGTCGTTTTAAAGAGCAGTATTGAACTTCATACAATATAATGCTATAGATGACAAAGATATAGAGATCCCCGATGACAGAAATAAGCAGGAGTGAGCATGAATCCATTAATACTCAAATTGTTGACCTCCTCCTCTGGCGAGTGCTGTGCATTCATGAGAAGCTTTCCTTTTTTTAAAAAAATAAAATTTATTAAATGCCACCATGTGTTCTGTTACGCTCCTTAGAGCATTTTTTTTTTTTAAAATGATGTCTTGCGTGCTGCCACGCTCCTAGACAAATCATTTTTTTTTGTAAAATTAGTGACTAACACAATATCAAAGCAATAAATTATTAAATAGCATATTAACAACAAACACAAAATATATTCAAGTAATAAAAATAACCAAATAAAGGTCAATATATAAAGTTCGAATTCTAAAAAAAAGGTTTCCCCAACGGAGCCGCCAGATCTGTCATACCTCTTCTTGACCTTTCTCTGGGATATGACGATCTTTTTTGAAAAACAAAAGTAAAAGAGAAAAGTGTTTTTTTCATACCAAAGAAAGACCTTTCATAACTATTGTTGTGATTAGTTAGGTTACAAATATATTAGTAACAAAAATATGACTTTTACAACAGAAGATGACCAAAGTCATTCATGACGATGTTCAGTCTAAAGTTAGGAAATTAGCAACCCTATTAATTACAAAATATGACATTTATAAAAAAAATACAAAATACAAACAAACTAAATTTAACTACTTACAATATCAAACTGGAAGGTCTTTCATCCCCTCTCCGCATTGATCTCGTCGGTGTTTTAAAGAACGATATAAAACTTTATACAATCTAATGATACATATGACAAATCCATAGAGACCCTCGATGATATAAATAAGCAAGAGGGAACATGAATCCATGAACACTCCGGCTGTTGACCTTCTCCTCCGGCTAGTGCTGTGCGTGTTTGAGAAACTGTCATGTTTTTTTAAAAAAAAAATCCTCCCTCGACTATCATGACGTATATATCAAAATACAAATTCATGAATGAAAAATGAGTTGCATACCTTTTGTTATCAGATCTTTTTATTCATAAATTGAAGCTATGTGCTATTTTGTATCTTGCCATTATAGCCATTAGAGTGGCTTTATCCTTGTAGAATTGATTCACCTTCACTTCCATACTATTTGTATCAGCTATGTAATTCGTTATATCCATTTCTGGTATATGACACGAATCACCAATTTTTGATTCCACCAAGTTAAGAGCATGTGTGTCCTTTTTAGCACCTTAAATTAAGACAATTGCACCAGTCGATACATCAAAACTTTGTATCTCGCCAACATTCTTATCAGTTGTATCAATACATAAGGGATACATAGCAAATTCAACCTCACGTTTCTTTACCTCAACGTACAGCTTTACCCCTATATTATTCTTAATAATCAGTGGAGATGAGTTTCCTTCTACAATGTAGCGAATCTCAATTTTTTTTCTCAATTCATCAATATTCAACTCAGCCGCAATGACTGAAACTAGATTTATGAATGAAATATTTTCACCAACCACTATCCCATCACTCTTGTATCTTCATATCTAACCTCACTCTCCCATACTCCTAAACATCTCAACAAAATCGAAATACTCATTCTGTATCTAATCCCATTTTCAACAAAAAAATTGAAACCCACTCAAAAGTTTCTTTGTTGAAACAGGGACAAAGATGAACATGATTTTAAATTTTGAATAGTTTGTTATTTTAGGATTCACGTTTCTTTGATTGATAGTAAGGAGTAACTGAATAACGTTAATTGTAGGATTTGATTTTGATTTTCAGTTTTGTTTTCCATTAAAAGCGCAACAACCATAAATATAATCTATCACAATTAATGTATCTGAAATGTGTAAAATTTAAGGGATTAATGTAATTTCAAAAAAAGGTAGGGATAAGATGTAATTTCATCATTACACTATGGGACTCCTATAATTTATACGGAAAAATTACATATATACACAATTTTTTTCCACAATTTCAATTATTTCCTACCTGTTCTAAAATTTTCCAAAATCTCTTATTTTGAGCACTCCTTCAAAACTTCATGATACATAACTCCACTCTCCAAACCCATGTTTATCCCTTCCTGATTTCACTCCATAAATCTCTTCATTCTTTGTTCCCATGATCTTTTTAGTTAATTGCTCCATTAGTTTGAATTCAAAATTATTCTCTTTCTTGTCAAAACAATTTCAACGTGAAATAGGTATATTTCTCTTCTTCTCCAACTGTCTGTTCATCCATTGTTTTTCAATTTTCTTTCTTCAAATCACCGATAAATATGAAAGATGCAACATCTTTTAGTCTTGGTTTGACACAATTAAATGAACCTAACAGTGGTCGTGTTTTTGATTATGAAGACATTGATTGATCTGAAAATAGATCTAAAAAACTTCATGATCCTTTAATAATGGCGAAGGTAAACATTGAAAAGTTAAAAAAGGATGAACCTTGATCTTCGAAAACACAGGTTGTTAAAACCCCCAAAAGAGTGGTAAAATTTTTGCTCCTGCATCTATTCCAATAACAGAGATTAGTTAGTCAAAGAACCACATGTTGATCAACCCAAAACTACTGATCACTTTGTTGAACAAGCAAGGTCACTAATTGATATGGAATTTTCCAACAACGGCCCCATTGATATACGTGTTTGTTACACCCCAAAATTTTTTGAGCTAAGACTCGAACCATTCTTCGTTGTGAGGAAGATTTTACCGAGGAATTTAATTTTTTTAAGTGTCAAGGTCGGTAGATGTAGCACCTTGAGTTCCAAAAAAAACTAAAGAGAAATTCATTCAAGTCATCTGTAAGTTCTTTTAAGTTTTGGATCAACTTAAAACAACCATAACTTTTAGCACATAATGAGTTAGGTATCGCATGAGTTATCAAATCGAAGATATTTGAGTCTTCTTTTAACGCCACTGAGTTTACTAAAATCTGAGTTCGGATGAGGGAGATATGAGCATTTGAGTGCAGCTTCTCTAGATAGGGCCTTTTCACCCAAACTCAGGAGGGGTATTTTAGTCTTTTCCTTACCCCCACATAATCGAAGCGTGAATTGCACCCAATTAAGGGTCTAAACTGATTAGGATCAGTTTCATTCATCTCCAAAATGTTTAGGGCTTTAGAGAGAAGATTCAAGTGAAGAAAAATTCCAAGGTTCCAAGAGTTCATCCTAGATTTCGCCAAGAACCTAGTTCTTTGAGGTATGTAAGCTTTCATAGTGGTTGTTTTGTTCACCCACACTCCAATCATGAGTTTCCAAATTGTGAATTCATCCATGAGATTGATTATATTGAGTTCTTGATTGAGTTCTTTGAGGTTTTGTTGTATCATTCTTGAATATGGAGTTTTGATGAGTTCTTGAGGCGACGGTTAGAGTTTGAGGGTTGTTCTTGAGGATATTTGATTAGATTTTTGTTTACTTAGGCTGTGTATACGAATCTAAGAGATTTAGGAAGAAATCAATCCATTCTAGGCAAATTAAGGCAAAAAATTGAGAAGAAAAATTCATCGGAATGTTCTAGGGAAGGGGTGGCGCGACGCGCCACTGATGCGCCAGGGTGGCTGGTGCGCCGCACCTGCAGTGCGTCAGAAATGGCATTTTAAAGTTCAGGGACTGGCGCCCCGCACCACTCAGTGCGTCAGGGCCGTCTGCCCCAGTCTGTTTTCCGTCATTTATTCTGTCTCTCTTCCTGATTTCAACTATCCAAACTACATCTGATCATCGCGAAATCTAATATATCATCATCTTGATTCTTGAATTCATAATTCAAATTCAAGGTAGAGTTAAGAGTAAAGTTTGAGAAATTTCCTTTTGAGTCTTTTCGAGGAGTCTTCTACAATTACTTATAATTTCTTTTAAGACTTGAGTAAGTGAGTATGAGAATGAGAAAATTGTATTCATGAGTCTACATTATTATTGAGACTCTTGAGTCGAGTCGTTCATGCCCATAATTCCGCATGAACTCCATAAATTGAGTATCTTTGAGAGGAGTAGTATCTTCGAGTTCTAAGTTCTTGAGTATTGAGTTCCTAAACCTTTTTGAAACTATATTTCATAATTTTGGGATTACCATATGTTATACATGGAGGTCCTTTAGTTGAGTCGTTCATGCCCATAATTCCGCATGAACCCTATGAGTCGAGAATCCTTGAGTTTTGGAGTTATTAAGTTTCGAGTATTGAGTTCTATATATGGTTATTGAAATCCTTGAATTGAGTCGTTCGCGTCCATAATTCGGCATGAACCCTATTTTAAGAAGTCTTTTACAATTGATTATAATTTTTTTTAAGACTTGAGTGAATGAGTATGAGGATGAGGAGAGTTGAGTTTCATATTTTCGAAATGAATATGAGGGAACTAAGTATTCCCAAGAGTAAATGTTTTTACATTTAAAATGAGAGGAAACTTTGATTTTCAAATGAGTTCATGAGAAGTTTTGAGCACTATCTCTTTTAAGAGAACATTTTGAGTAATAATGTCAAAGTTTGAGGATGAGGAAATGTTTTTAAACATATGAGCATGGGTTATATTATTGAGAGTAGTATTAAGCACCGATATGGGGACTAGTTCAGACAACTCAAAGTCCTCATAGACCATGTATGCCAACATGGGTAAATGGTCATACTTTTTAGATGATTCCTTATTGCTTTTTAAGCATAGCTTAGTGGATCCACTTAGTTGAGGATGTCTTATACTCCGGCAAGGTATATGACAGTTCTGTGTAACACCTTGGAAATTTTTTGAACTAAGACTCGAACCATTCTTCGTTGAGAGTAAGATTTTACCGAGGAATTTAAATTTTCTTAAGTTTTAAGGTCCCTAGATGTAGCACCTTGAGTTCCAAAAAGAACTAAAGAGAATTTCTTCAAGTCATTCCTAGGTTCTTCTAAGTTTTAGCTCAACTTCAGATGACCATAACTTTCAGTACAGGATGAGTTAGGAGACTCATAAGATATTAAATGAAAGATCTCTAAGTCCTATTCCAACGCCACCGATTTTGCTAATTTTCGAGCTCGTATAAGGGAGATATGCCCTTTTGAAGTCAGGCTGTCCATTTAAGGAAAGTTACCCGAAAATAGGAGGGGTATGTTAGTCTTTTCCTTACCCCCACTTATTCTAAATGCGAATTACACCCAATTAAGGGTCTAAACTGATTAGAATTAGTTTCATTTATCCACAAAGGCGTTTAGGGTTTTAGAGAGAAGATTCAAGAGGAGAAAAAGTTCAAAGTTTCAAGCGTTCGTTCAAGAAATTCAAGATTTCGCCAAGAACATAGTTCTTTGAGGTATGGAAGCTTCCATAGTGGTGGGTTTGTTCACCCACACACCAATCATGAGTTTCTTTTGTGAATATATCCATAAATATTGATCAATTTAATTTCTTGATGAGTTCTTGATAAGTGTTGAAGTTTCCTTATCGATTAAGTTTTGATGTAAGATTCTACTTGGGTCAACTTCAAACGATCATATCTCTTAGAATATAAAGATTTACATGGCTCATAACCTATCAAATTAAAGGCATTTGAATCTACTTTCCAACTCCACCAATTTCGCGTCAATCCAATTTCTGAGTAAAAAGTTATGACCATTTTAGTACCCTGATACAGTGTTGTTACGAATTAGTCGATGAGAAAACATTAAAAAAGTCGTTTTTGTGTTTTTACCTCCAAGAAAATCCTCAAAGAATTTATTAACTAATAAAAGACTCAAAACAATCAGATTTTCATCTTTTAATCCATCATTCTCTTCTCTCACAAACCCTAAGGAAAAATCAAAGTAAAAGACTCCATTCAAGATTCTTTCAATCTTTTTCAAGATTCTTCTTGAAGGTAAGTCTTTCTCCAAAAATTCCATTCTTTTCAACTCAAATTGCTCCATACCATTATGAATCACTAATGAAAATCATAATTCTTGGCCATAGAGATTTCAAGAAACTAATTCAAGAATCTCAAGAAAGGTTTTCTTGATCGTTTATTTTCAAGCTAGGGTTTCAAGGTTTCTAATCAAGTTCTTCTTCATGATTCTTCAAGATTATTCAAGAACCTTGTTCTTCCAGGTATGTAAGGCTATCATAGTGTTGGACTAGTTCGTCCTCACGCCCTACATCTTCTTTCAAATCAGTAAAAGAGAAATCTAGGACTCTACCCCTAGATTTGAATATTTTTGAGATAAGTTGATTTGAGTTCTTGAGTTCATGGTTATTTTTAAAAAAATTATTCCTAATTATTGAGTTTCTATAATTTTATTGAGATCCTTGATTTGATTTGTTCATGTCTATAATTCAGCATGAACCCTATTTTGAGTTATAAATCTTGAAAAGTTTTTCAAAGCCAACACTTGAGTTTTAAACTGAGTTTTGAGGAATTAAGTATGAGAATGAGAAGAGTCATATACATGAGTTCCATATTGTTATTTAGACCCTTGAGTTGAGTCGTTCATGCCCATAAATTCTGCATGAACTCCATCAGTTGAGTATCTTTGAGAGGAGTAGTATCTTCAAGTTCTAAGTCTTGAGTATTGAGTTCTAAATCATTTTGGGATTATATTCCTAATCATGGGGCTACTACATGTTACCCATGAAGCTCCTTGAGTTGAGTAGTTCATGCCTATAATTCCGCATGAACCCTATGAGTCGAGCAGTGTTGAGTTGAGAGGTATCATTGAGTCCTTGAGTTGAGTAGTTCATGCCCATAATTCCACATGAACCCTCCGAGTCGAGCATTCTTGAGGTGAGTAGTATCATTGACTCCTTGAGTTCTGGAGTTGTTGAGTTCCAAGTATTGAGTTCTATGCATGGTCATTGAAAACCTTAAATTGAGTCGTTCACGTTCATAATTCAGCATGCACCTTATTTTAAGAAGTCTTTTTACAAATTGTTTTAAAACTTGTTTTAAAGACTTGAGCACTGAGTTGAGGAAGAGTAGAGCTAAGTTCATTTAATTTAAAATGATATATGGGAACTAAGTATTCCCAAGAGTAAATGTTTTTACATTTAAGATGAGAGGAAACTGAGATTTCCAAAAGAGTTTTGAGCAGTTTGAGTACCATCTCTTTCATGAGAAAGATTTTTGAGTAATAATCTCAAAACACAAAAATAGTTATGTTTTTAAACATATAAGCTAGTATATTTTGGGAGTAGTATTGAGCACCGATATGGGGGAGAGTTCATACAACTCACAACCCCCATAAACCATGTAACCAACGTGGGTAGAAAGGGTCATAATTTTTAGATGATTCCTTAATGCTTTTTAGCATAAACTAGTGGATCCACTTAGTAGTAGGTTCTATACCCCGGTAAAGTATAGGACGACACTTGCAGCGTGAGGTAAGACACTATATCATCACATAGCTCATAGTGAAGGTTGTCGGTTAGAGAATCTCCTACAGAGTTATATTGTATTTTTATATACAAATTAAGGTATTATTATATTCTTCAATACAATTGAGTTATTATTTACTGTTTTAAAAGTTTTTCATATATTGCATCTTTTATTGTTGCTTTATCTTGAGTTGAGTATCCAGAGTTGAGTATCTTGACTTGAATATCTTGAGTTGAGTACCTTTGAGTTGAGTATCATATTTTTGAGTTGAGTATCTAATTTTTGAGTTAAGTATCTTATTCTTGAGTTGAGTTGAGTTGAGAAAAGGTAAGTATGTTTCCTTTTTATCAAGTTCAAGCCTATGTTTATACTTTAGAATTCCCCTTACATGCTCGTACATTCCACGTACTGAGCCATTTGGCTTGCATCATTTCATGATGCAGATACATGTATTCAGGATCATCAACAAGTGTTTCGTTGAGGTCATGTGATATTCCAGTCAGCTTTGGTGAGCCTTCTTATATTCTGGAGTAAATTACCTTTACCTTACAGTTAGTAGTTTTGAGATGTCGTGGGTCTTGTCCCGATATCTTTCTGTAATAGTAGAAGCTTCATAGATGGACAGAGTTGAGGAGTTTCTGTATTTACTTTTATCTTGAGTATTGTACAGACTTTTAAAAAGGTTGAGTATTTGAGTTCAATGAAATTTAATTCAGTTTTTAAGCTTTTGTATGCTTGAGTTAGTCTTCCGCTTGTAGTCAGCCAGGATGAGGGTTCGCTTGGGGACCAATAATAGTTCTCGAGTGCTGGCCACTTCCAGGGTGTAGGCTCGGGTCGTGACATTCTGGCAGCATGGGGGAGGCGCTGTATCATCACATAGCTCATAGTGATGGTTGTCGGTTAGAGAATCTCCCAAATAAGAGTTATTATTGTATTTATTTTACATACAATTGAGTTATTGTATTTTTACATACAATTGAGTTATTATTGTATTCTTACATGCAATTGACTTATTACCTACTGTTTTAAAAGCTTTCCATATATGGCATCTTTTATTGTTGGTTTATCCTTGAGTATCTTGAGCCAAGTATATTCTAGTTGAGTATCTTATTCTTGAATTGAGTACCCTATCCCTGAGTGGAGTGTGAGTGAGTTTGAGAAGAGGTAAGTATGTTTCTTTTCTATTAGTTCAAGCTTATGTTTATGCTTTAGAATTCCCCTTACATGCTCGTACATTTAATGTACTGATGCCATTTGGCCTGCATATTTTATGATGCAAATATAAGTATTCAGGGTCATCAACAGAGGCTCCGTTGATACCACTTGCAGTTCCAGTTAGCTTTGGTGATTCTCCTTGCTTTCGGAGGGTTCCACTTTTACTTTCAGTTTGTTAGGATGTCGTGGGTCTTGTCCTGATAATCATTCTGTAATAGTAGAGGCTTCATAGATAGTTTAATGGTCGAGAAGTCTATCATTATTTCCTTTATTGTTGTAATGTTTTGAGTCTATGAGACATTTAACTAATACTTGTTAAATTATTTTCAAATGATTATTGGAGTTGAGTTTAAATTAAGTTTTAAAAGTTATTTTTGCATTATGAGTTTTCATTTTGCTTGAGTAAGTCTTCCGATGAGTAATGAGCCAGGCCAAGGGTTCGCTTGGGAACCAACAATGGTTTCCGAGTACCAGTTATGTCTAGGGTGTAGGCTCGGGGCGTGAAAAACTTGGTATCAGAGCACAAAGTTCAAGTGTCCTAGGGTGTCTATGAAGCTGTGTCAATAGGATCTTATTTATGGTTTTGAGGGCTCCACTTCTGTAAATGAGGGACTATAGGCATTTAAGAAAAGTTTCCCTTCTTTCATACTCTAAATCGTGCAATAGAACTATGTCGTAATGAGCTTTTTCAAACTCGTACGTTTCTCTGATTCATTCGAATACCCCTCATACTAAAGATGGTTGAAAAGAAAAGTCAGTTCTTTATCGATGAGTTGCTATTAGCAAAAAAAATCTTGAGGAAGTCATGAGACTGTAGAAGGGCTTGAGAGGTGATAACGACATGGATAGCATAGATCACGTAAAATATTTATAGGAGCTTGATGGACACAAAGTAAAGACATAAAATGTGTGGAAGGTCCATCAAAGTGAAGAGAAAGAAGAAAGTGGTCATTTGTGCAAATGGTCATCTCATAATTTCAAGAATTCATAAAAGAAGACAACCAAACAAGGCCCTTATGTCATTAAGGGTAAAATTGTAAAGAAAGTGTCGTATTTATTTTATTAGTATAAATAGTAGTCTCTTTTATTTTGGAAGAACTCTTTGAAGAGTGTAGTTTAAGGGTGGAACCCTTTTAGGTTAGTCTAGCTTAGTGTAGCTTAATCTAGATTAGTGATGGGTGGATTCCCATTGTTGATTTAGAACTTCTTAACCTTGAGTTCACTTGAGATTACTCATTTGTGGTTTTCAATTTGAGTTGTTTCTTTTTTAATTCAAGTTTCTCTTCTTTCTTGGTTGATTGTTTATTCAATTAGCCTTTCTTTCTTCCCCTCTCATCTCTTATTAATCTATCTTACTTTTGTGTTGTTTAATTTCGCATTTGATTTTAATTGGCTTCATCCCCAATTGGAATCCTTATCAAGAGGAGCCTATGAGTGAGTTAACTATGGAGTTCAAAAGAATGCACTCACATTCATATGAATCGTGCGTTTGAGCTGGAATCGAGATGTACTCTCTTCTCTAAACCTTATTCGGGTGAGACCCTTATGAAAAAGTGTGTTTTAGAGCTTGGATAATATTTTTACCCTAAAATATAGTATGAATTACGAGATTATGAGCAGTAGTAGTAAAGCGTGCCCTTAAGTTAAGAGAAAAACATGCAGAGGTATATAAATCTATGAAAGGGAGATAGTGATGTGGCATATTATGTTATTGCAATCATGCACCCAGTCAGTTATACATGATGAGTTCCTTTATGAGTAGAATAAGGGAATAATAATGTTGTAGAGAGTTCCTGATAGAAGGAAGAGGAATAATTACTAGTCAAGATGAGATAAAGTATACTTTTAACCAGAATAGAGTTGATGTCGATGTGCCATCGTGTTAGAGAAGACTAAATATATGTGTGGAATCAGAGAGTAGAGTATTCATGAGGGATAGAGCCAAGTTAGGCTTATGAATTTTGAAGGGGGAACCCCATGGTATTCAGAAGATGATAAAACTATTTGAGAAATAATGCGCAGTAAGTGAGTAAATAGTACTTAAGTTGTGAAATGGAAGGTGAAGGTAATCTGTAGGTAGACGGAGAGCTAAAGATTTCCTACTTTCATGAGATCTTAGTGGGTGAGTGTTTCTTGACTTTTCTTGTAGTCACACGTAGTATAAGGTGTGAGCAATCATATTGATATTCGTGTTTAGTACTAGACACTAAGCTTGAATTTTAGATGAGTGTTGTGATCAAAAGATGGCAACATAAGGGTGCTGGTGTTAGTTTTGAGATCTAAGCTAGTAGGTTTGACCTGAGATAGGTGTGGAATTAAAGTGTTACTTTGCAATGAAAATGTGGTATTATGACTCATAGAGGAGAGAAATGAAGGTTATTAGATTAGTAAGAGCAGTAAGAGGTGCACCCGAGATTGTATGTGACCAGACGAGGTCCCAGTTGAGGTTATGATTATTCATGTGTACCTAGATAGTATAATTGAGCCGCAAATATGGGATAGGCTGGTGCAAGTGTTAATTCTTTCTCCCTTAAGAGTTAGATGAAGCGGTCTTATAAGCCTATGAGAAGAAGTAAAGAGAAATATCTTAGAGAGAGGTCTTGGAAGGAATCTTAGTACCTGCTTATGGAGAGTTCGGTAGTCGCGAGGTAAACTTTTCCCGAGAAATAGAGTGAAGGGGATGTAGATCAGTTTACAGATGATGGAATAGGTCCAGAGCTTTCAAGTGTAACCTTTAAACCTAAGGGATAGATGATAAGATGAGAAATAAAGTCAAGTGTTGAGGATAAGATAGTAATGAGTTCAAAAGAGTATGGGAGATGTCTTTTCAGAGGTCCTTTTAGTAGCGGAGTGATGTTAGAAGGAGAAGGTTAATGTTCTTATCGTGATATTGATGGTGTGATAATTCCATATAAGGTTATAAATGTGGAGGAAGAGGAGGATGGGATTTTACTATGAGAAATAGTCAAATGAGAGCCCTTAGTTGGTTCCGAGTAGTAATGCAGGAAATTCTAGTTGGTATGGCAGAGATGATGAGAGAATGAGAACTTCTTAAGGAGCTGGTTAGTAGGAGTCCATGGAGTTCTTAGAGTACTAAGCTTGAATGTGATGTTGTTAAACATCATGTGGTTATTGATATGAGCCCAATGTTGATTAAATGTGGTGGTAAATAGTAATATTCGTGGGATGAGATTCCCTATAGAGAGGTAAAGAACCCGAACCTTAGGATTCGGGTTAAACTTAAATATAGTAAGAGCATGCCGTTAGACTCAGACCTTGGTAAGAAAAGTCATATACCCTTGTGGGAGCTATGAATTGCAGCCAATGAGGTATGGTAATAAGGAAATAAGAGCGTAGTTGAGGAGTGTTTCTGTTACGACCCAACCCACCGGGCCGTGCGGGCACCTACTCTAACACCTAAGTAGGAGGACCATTGATCCCCAAACGGTTAAAACATGCGGAAGATTAAGAAAACTGGAGATAAAAGGAAATTCATGAGATTTTTACATAATAAAGAGTTTAAATATTCCGAAGTTAAATTTGTAAAATATTAACGCCCCCGGGGATCTAGTTTAAACAGGTACAAGAGCTTCTAAGATTACACGGTATAAAATACAGTAACTAATGACACAACTCCCACCACAAGGAAGGAAGAGTAGAAGCTGTTGGAGATTGTCTTCGTCTTCACCTATGAAACATCACTGACCCTGCAACCAGACTATGCCAAATGGCATAGCAAGAGTAGTATCAGTACAAACAACACATACTGATAGGCATCAACGGTCAACCCGATGCCCATCACATAATATAAAGAAATCAACCGGCAGGAAACATGCAATAAGAAAGTATACCCCTCAACCTTTTGTCCTCCTGCCTTTACCGTTCCCCTATACCTTAAACGTACTGGTACACTTGACTCTAACCTCCTACTCTATCACCCTGCTCGCTCTATTCTTGATCATAGATTAACCCTTCTATCTCATACAGGAGTTCCCGAATACAACCACTACCAACCCAGCCAACCACTCACGACATGCCCTCGCTTCTTCTGCATCACAATTCAGCCCTTGACCACATATTATACTCTATCAAGGCTCGCTAACCGTTTCGAATAGTAATCCCCTTCCTAAGGTAGGACCTAACTACTTTTTGCATCATGAATACTACCCCACTTCTCATTATTTAAGAACACATACAACCTCTCTAAAAATAGCTGATAGTAACACATCGACCCTCGGTCTCCACTTACCAGACAACATACAAATTGGGCATGATCATTCACAGTTAATTCCAGTAAACGAGATATAAGCAGGTAACCACAACACAATAAAAGCTCATATACCGGGATGTATAATCAATAATCATTTTAGGAGAAATATACAATTCCCCAATATCAATGACATATATATATGAATGTAGTAGTCACAAATGGTCCTCTCATGGAACCCACACCCAAACTGTTAGTGTGTCAAAACGTGATACCCGATCCAATATATATGTGTCGAAACATGACACCCGATCCAATATATGTGTCGGAACGTGACACCCGGTCCAGTCAGCACAACCACAACCATAATCACACCCATAATGAACTATTCACATAGTCACACAATCAAGTAACAAGTTCATGACACGTAATTGTCCATACGTAGTCATATCATAAGGTTCTATTTATATTTCTCTATTCACATACATGCATGCATACAATGGAGCAATTAACAAGCATATATAACACAAATGGGAAGTCAAACCATCACCTACCCCTAGTTCACAGGATGAGGCTTCCCCCACGGTATACATCATATTTAATAACTAGGAGTACATGTACAACCGTCCCTTTTTCCGTGCCCGAAGGCCTAAACATGAATTCTACCATCAATTAGCAATATAATACGCTGTAAGCATGAATTTATGACTACTCAAGTATGTAAACCTAGCCTACCTGGGCGCCAAGCAGCTGCAGAGGGATTGTAGCTCCAATCCTGGCTTCCGGACAACGAGACGGTGGATTTTGGCCTGGAATCAGCGAGTTGTCGTCAACCTTGCACTAGAAATCTATTTCTCCTTCCTTCCCAAGCCTAGAGCAGCCTTTTGAGGGTTTCTGGGGTGACTCTCGACTCTTTTTGGTACTTAGGGAAAAATGAGGAAATAAGACTTCACGTCATTGAGTTCTGCCCTTCGACCATCCCGCTCTGGCACTACCATCCCACTGGGGCACCGCCACTATAGCGGCATCATCCCACTCTGGCGGGACAGTGGGGTCCAGTTACTCCTGACGTTTTGCCCTTCATAAGTAACAAAGGTTTGGGTCGTTACAATAGATACCAATTTACCTCTCGTTCGTCCCTGAACGACAAGCAGAGGAGTAAGCACGAGCCAATTTGGAGTACTTCAAAACTAACGGATCGGCCCGTCATGGAACAACGAAAGATAATAGTTCCCAAGGTTTAAGCACGAAAGGATCTTACCCAGGGAACCGGCTAGGGAAACAAGGCAACACACAGAAGAAGAGAGACGCACAAATTTGCCTGGCCTGACCCTGCCAGAATGGTAGGTTTCCCGCTGTGGTGAGGCCCTCCCATCGCGGCGGAAGGACGAGACCAGTTTAGAAGGGGAAAGGGGAATGGTTTCCCTATTTCCTCCTATACCCACCCCAAAACTCCAAAAACTGTCATGATTGCTTCGCTCTGAACGTCAATCTTAAGGTAATGATCTTGCTCCCTACTCTAATTACTTCAATACTTGCTTAAAAATGATTGCATGAAAAGAATCGGTTGGGTAGAATGGCCTTGGGGTAGTTTTTAAAATTTTCACATGGGTTACTTGATTTGATAAGAAAAACGTAGCATGGACACTTCCCTTATGTTCACAATGTCTCCACAACATTCTGGGCCTAAGGATTTTGAGATAATATGAACGAAACGATTCCGAAATAGGGGGGGGAGGGAGAGTTGAATAGTGTTCTTGGTGGAAAACTTGAATTCGGGCACCATTTAGGAGTTGAAATGCTAGGGTCTTCGCATATTTAGGTACTAGGGTACTCTAGAAACACTGATCTGGTGAAAATTTTGCTAAAAATGAAGTTTTGGGGTGAAGGGGCGCCATGATTGCGCCCTGAAGTTCGACCCAGATGAAGGCCGCTCTGGCGGCCTCCATCCCCCTGTGGCTAGGCCGCTGTGGCGGGATCCTGCGGACCAGTGTCCTCTTGCCACTTTAAATAGAATTTTTTTCCTTTCCTTAGCCAGGGATTGACTAATTCCACGGAGTTCTAACGTGCATATTTCATGAATTTTTTTTGCAGGCTTGTCTAACCATGGCTGGAATCAATGAAGAAAATTTGCCCTTTGTTCGGTTCCCCGATGCTGCAAGTTGGGAGAGGCACCATGATTACTAGAACACCAAATTTTTGTATGAGAGGGGTTTCCACCTAGTGGGCTTAGTGGAGAAAGTACCCGTCTTCCATGCCCGACTGATGGAGTTTTGTTGCCACGCACTCAGGCTGGGCGAGGGAGTTCTATGCCCTACTCCTGACTATCCGCTGGGATGATCCTCACCCTACCATCTTCATCCGAGGAGTCGACATCCCTCTGATCACTTAGTTTGTCAATGCGGTGCTCGAGGTGCCGGAGGTCTCCAACTCAGAGTATGAGACCAGACTGAGGGAGATGGATTTGGGTAGGCTACGGGACACACTAGTCGAGGCTGTGCGCCGGGATCGGGTTCACTGGGCTACTACAGAGAGCATCACCAGTACTCACTGGTCACTGGATGCCAAGAGATGGATGCACCTGGTATCTAGGAGGATCTGCCCGTCGGGCAACCACACAGACGTGACCTTTCCTCGGGCTCTAGTGGTGGCTTGCGCTGTGCAGGGTATTGGGATGGATATGGGGGCACAGATCGCGTCCGAGTGGAAGATATTCTACAGAGAAAACAAGAAGGCATTCTTCCTACCTGGACTAGTGACGGCGATGTGCAGGTGTGCGGGGGTGCCACTTTTGGACACTGATGAGGTACTTCCTATGGGTCCCCCTTTTCATCCTCTTTTGATCAGGAAACCCTCTACCCCGGGAAGAAAGAATAGGAAGGCGGATGGGGCCGACAATAGTAGAGCAGTGGCTGAGGTGGACGACGAGGGAGAGGATGATGATGAGGCCGACGACGCCCCTCCTACCCAGTATCAGCTCCCACTATCAGGCGCTCATGTGGAGGAGGACCTGGCGGCCGTCCGGAGGAGATTGGGAGGCTTCTATGTGTCACGACCCGAGCCTACACCCTGGACGTGGCCGGCACTCGAGAACCATTGCTGGTCCCCAAGTGAACCCTCATCCTGGCTGACTACAAGCGGAAGACTAACTCAAGCATACAAAAGCTTAAAAACTGAATAAAAAGAATATATT
>JAJONR010003400.1:0-28598 GCA_029582245.1 Solanum etuberosum | reverse complement strand
TCAACAATGTTGATCAAGTTCAAACAATGTTGAAACTTGACCGCAGTCACCACTTTTGTCAACATATCGGCAGGATTATCCGTAGTATGAATTTTCTGTACTATGACTCCACCTTCTTCTATGATGTCTCGTATGAAATGATATCGGACATCAATGTGCTTCGTCCTTGCATGATAAACTTGGTTCTTTGCTAATTGAATAGCACTTTGACTATCACAAAATATTGTGATTCCTTCTTGTCCAATACCAAGCTCTCTAAGCAATCCTTGAAGCCAAATTGCCTCCTTCGCAGCCTCTGTAATTGTCATATACTCTGCCTCAGTGGTAGACAAAGCAACCATTGACTGCAAAGTAGACTTCCAACTAACTGGTGCGTTTGCAATAGTGAAAACATAACCAGTAGTTGATCTTCGTTTGTCCAAATCACCTGCATAATCTGAGTCACAATATCCAACAAGATATTGACTATATTTATACTCGAAAACCAAGCCAACATCTACAGTATTATGAATATACCGTAGAATCCATTTTACAGCCTGCCAATGATCCTTTCCAGGATTATGCATATACCTACTTACAACTCCAACGGCGTGTGAAATATCTGGCCTTGTGCAAACCTTTGCATACATCAAGCTACCAACAACATTCGCATATGGTACTCTTGACATGTATTCTCGTGCAGCTTCATTCTTTGGCGAAAGAGCATCACTAAGCTTAAAATGAGGAGCAAGTGGAGTGCTAACCGACTTCGTTTTCTCATTCATACCAAATTGATTTAGTACCCTCTTCAAATATTCTTTCTGAGATAAATAGAGTTTCTTTGAATGTCTATCTCTTTTTATCTCCATGCCCAGAATCTTATTTGCCTCACCCAAATCCTTCATCTCAAACTCCTTTCTTAGTTGAATTTTTAGCTTCTCAATTTCCTCTTGACTTTTAGAAGCTATCAATATATTATCAACATATAGGATAAGATATATAAAGGAATCGTCTTCAAGCTTGCGCAAATACACACAATGATCGTATTTGCTTCTTATGTACCTTTGCTGCAACATAAACTTGTCAAATTGTTTGTACCATTGTCTAGAAGATTGTTTCAATCCATACAATGATTTTTCAAGTTTGCACACCATATTTTATTTTCCATCAACTTTGAATCCTTCTGGCTGAGTCATGTAGATTTCCTCTTCCAAGTCTCCATGTAAAAATGTAGTTTTTACATCCAACTGAACTAGTTTCATATTCAACTATGCTACCAAAGCCAACAAAACTCTAATGGAGGAGTGTTTCACAACTGGAGAAAATACCTCATTATAATCAATTCCTTCCTTTTGAGCGTATCCTTTAGCCACCAATCTTGCTTTGTAGCGAACATCTTCTTGGTTAGGAAATCCTTCTTTCTTTGCAAATACCCATTTGCACCCAATTGCTTTCTTGCGCTCCGGGAGATTGGCCAATTTCCATGTATGATTCTGATGAAGGGACTGCATTTCTTCATCAATGGCAATCCTCCACTTATCTTCTTCTGAACTTTGGACTGCATCTTTATAAGTGGTAGGAATGTCATCAGCTGCAATTGAGTCTGCACAAGCCACCATATCTATGAGTCAATCAGGTTTTCTTATTGTCCTTTTTGGCTTGCTGGTTGCTATTGATTCAAGTTGTGGTTGAGGTTATTGAGATGGAATCTCCCCTTTGACTGGCTCTTCTTCCGGAGGAAAATCTTCTGTTGTTTCCTCATTTGATCCCTGTGTTGGGAAAATTATTTTTCCCTCAAACTCCACCTGCTTTGAAGCACCATCAGTTTGTTTGACATCTTCAACTGTTACCTTATTTGTCAAGGCAGATTCATCAAAGGTAACATCCCTGCTAAAAAGAATTTTTCTTGTCTCTGGACACCATAAACGATATCCTTTGACTCTAGAAGTAATCCCCATAAATAAAGCTTTCTTTGCTCTTGGGTCCAATTTTGACTCTCTTACATGATAATATGCAATGAGCCAAATACATATAAAGAACCATAATCTTCAGCAGGTTTTCCATACCATTTTTCAAATGGCGTCTTCCCACCAATAGCAGCAGATGGTAGACGATTAATGAGGTGGCATGCATATGTTATTGCCTCAGCCCAAAATTCTTTGCCCAAGCCAGCATTGGACAACATACACCGAACCTTCTCCATCAAAGTTCGATTCATGCATATTGCCACTCCATTCTGTTGTGGTGTATTTCTGACGATGCCATTTTCCTCACAATTTTTTTGAAAAAGATTGTTTTTGTATTCTCTACCATTGTTTGTGCGAATACACTTGATCTTTCTGCCAGTTTGAGTCTCTATCATCGCCTTCCATTTGAGAATTTTTTTCAATACTTCATCTTTAGTTTTCATCGTATACACCCATAGTCTTCGGGAAAAATCATCAACAAAGGTTACAAAATAGTATTTCCCACCTAATGAAGGTGTTTTGGAAGCACCCCAAACATCTGAATGAACATAATCCAAAATACTTTTAGTATTATGGATAGCTGTTCCAAATTTAACCCTTGTTTGTTTTCCCTCGACACAATGTTCACAAAACTCCAAGTTGCAAGTTTTTACTCCTTTTAGCAATCCTTGATCTGATAAAGTTTTCAAGGATTTTCCTCCAGCATGTCCCAAGCGCATATGCCACAGCCTGGCTATTTCTGCCTCTTTGTCGTCATTGGATGTTGTTGCCGCTGTCCCAATAACTGTACTACCTTGATAGTGGTACATATTATTATTTCTTCGAATTGCCTTCATTACCACCAGTGCACCAGAGCATATTCTCATTACCCCATTATCTGCAATGACTTTGAATCCCTTTGACTCTAGGGCTCCTACAAAAATGAGATTTTTCTTCCAATTCGGTACATATCGAACATCTGTTAATGTTCTGGTCAATCCATCATGATTCCTTAATCGAATTGAACTAACACCATATGCGGTAAGAGGATTATTGTTTGCGGTGTGAATAACTCCACATTCTCCTTCTTGTAAATCAACAAACCAGTCCCGGTTAGGACACATATGATAGTTACAAGCTGAGTCCATCAACCATACATCAGAAGATTTGGATGGATCTGTTGTACCTAGTGAGTAATCTGAGTCATCACAATCAGCCACATTTGAATCCATGACAGCCTTCCCATTATTTGGTTTGGCTTTGCTTTTCAACTTTGGGCAATCTTTCTTCCAATGCCTTTTTTCTCGGCAAAAGGCACATTCATCTTTGCTAAGTCTGGATCTTGACTTGGATCTCCCTTTATTCATTCTCATATGATTTTGAGAACGACCTCTCGCAATCAGTGCTTCTGCTTCTCCTCCTTTTTGTTTCTCTCTCTTTCTTTGTTCATAACTATATAAGGCAGAACAAACTTCTTTGAGAGATACTTCATCATTCCCATGCAGTAGAGTAGTTTCGAGATGCTCGAACTCATCGGGAAGTGAACTTAACAACATTAAGGCCATATCTCCATCCGTAAAAGTCACGTCCATATTCCGCAAATTTGTCGCCAACTTATTAAAGCTGGTGATATGATCATTCATTGTGCTACCAGCAATATAAGTGAAGCGTAACAGTCTTCTTTTCATGTAAAGTTTATTTTGACTGTTTTTCTTCAAGAATTTCTCCTCCAATGAATTCCATAATTTATTTGCAGATGTTTCCTTTATGTATGGATACTTTTGTTCTCTTGCAAGGTAAGATCGAATGATAAAGCAACACGGTTGATAATCTTTCAATCTTCTTCTCCTACACCGTCTGGTTTCTTTTCTTCTATGGCAATATCTAGCCCTTGTTGAAAAAGAACATCAAGGACCTCGCCTTGCCACATTCCGAAATGTCCTGACCCGTCAAAAATTTCAACTGCAAATTTCGCATTTGACACAATTCTTGTCATAAGCGAAGATACCAATGATGACGTATTATTGACATTCGATGTGAACTCATCATTTTTCTTGTCTCCCATTTTTGCTACAAATACTATTTACTAGCTAACAATGCAAGGACCAAAGTAAATCTTTTTCTGATGTGGAAGTTCAGACTATGCTGCAACCACAGAGCATACCCAAATAATACCTTGGCTCTGATACCAATTGTTGTGGAAGTCGAATATATAGAGAGTGATGAAATCACAACTGCTATATCTAAAGGTAGCTAATAAATAGTAAATGTTACAACAATAAAACGAACACCAAGAATTAACGAGGTTCGGCAAACTTTTGTTTTCTTTTGCCTACTCCTCGGACACAACTAATCAATATTTATTTCACACCAAAAGAGTACAAGTAAAATACTATAAGAGAGAAAGAAGAACAAATGCCTTAGAAGATGAGAAGGCAAGTGAGAGGTGTGTTACAAATAAATTAGGAGTTACCTATTTATAGGAGTGAATTCTTCCTATTGATGTCATTCATGACATCACAATATGTCAAAATGTCAAGGTTTACCTTGTGAAATCATTTTATGGTTCACCTAAATTTCACCTACAAAAGGTGCTATCTTGACTTTTGTACCAATGAAGAATTATCTTCCTAGCTACCAAATCTTCACATTAATTCATCTTTGAATCTTGTCAACTTTAACAGTTACAAGGTTATCTACTTTATTGTATTTCCCTCTCTAAAGACATTCAAATCACAGAAAAATAACATGCTTTTGAGGAGTACCAAAGATATGCCTGAGTGACTGAGGTATAAAGACTCATTTAGTATGTATGATGGAATAGAAATTTCATGGGATAAAATGTGGGATATTTTTATTCTGCATTTGGTTGGTGGGATAAAATATTGCAATCCTATGAGATGTACTAAAATGATGGGATTAATTGTTCCATATCGAAAATGAAATAGCTAATCCATGAGATATCCTAGTCTATCCCATCACAAATACCAAATGAGTCCTAAGAATAACTAAATGGAGCCTCAGGTTCTGATCCACGCTACAACACTCTATATAATATCATCTACTACAGCCATGTTGGACAGGTTTACTTGGCACCTATTTTTTATGGGCTCTGACAAGCTATTCAATAGAATTAGATAAGGTGTGATACAACTTACCTGCACACCACCATCCTCTTCAACAAACTTGGACAAATCTTGCCACTATAATCTAAAAGATGCTATTAACAATTTCTCAAGTTTAATATACAATACTTCTTCTCCTCATAATGGACATAAATGGTTTACTCTAAAAACAATATCTAGTCGCAGCTCGACAGTGAAATGCCTTAGACATTGACTAACTAAGCAAATAAAGCAACAACAATGACATACCCAGTGTAATTCCACAAGCGGAGCCTTGAACTTGACTTTTTCATTATTAACCTTCTCTAAGTTGGACATTGTGTTGCTGATTTTAACCAACCTCCTTCATAATCTAATGTCTCAAAGTAAAATTAAAAATTAACTTATAAATCTGCACAAGTTAGTGGAGAAAATATACAAATCATTAACAAATTCATTCCAATAAGACATAGAAGAGGGCACAACTTAAGAAAAAAAATCACAGCATGAACTACATTCTACTACCACATGAAATAGGCCTAAAACAGTGTCAAACATCAACACTATGTGATAATTTAATAGAGAAAAAAGAAGAGGTACTACAAAATTTATTATAAGAAATCGGTAAAGGAGAAATGAGCGAAAATCGGAGTTATGGTGATGAGATCCAAAGAAGAGAAGTCATCTGTAACACCCCGAAATTTTTTAAGTTAAGCCCACACCATTCTTGAATTGCGTATAAGGTTGTACTGAGTGACTTTTAATTTTCCTTAGGTGTTAAGGTATATTCTTTAGTGTGGGAATAATTTTGGATATCAATTAAGGTCACTAGAATCTCCTAGCACAAAGTTGAGTTGAAAGCTTCCTTACCGATTAAGTTTTGATGTAAGATTCTACTTAGGTCAACTTAAAATGATCATATCTCTTAGAATATAAAGAGTTACATGGCCCATAACCTATCAAATTAAAGGTATTTGAATCATCTTTCTAACGCCATAAATCTCGCGTAAATTCAATTTCTGAGTAAAAAGTTATGACCATTTTAGTAACCGATATAGTGCAGTGACGAATTAGCCGACGGAAAATATTAAAAAGGGTCTTTTTGTCTTTTTACCTACAAGAAAACCTAAAACGAATTTCTTGACTAATATAAAGTTTAAAACAATCAGATTTCCATCTTTTAATCCATCATTCTCTTCTCTCTCAAACCTTAGGGCAAAACCCTAAGTAAAAATCAAAGTAGAAGACTCCATTCAAGATTCTTTCAATCTTTTTCAAGATTCTTTAATTTCAATCTTTTTTAAGATGCTTCGTTAAGGTAAGTCCTTCTCCAAGAATTTCATTCTTTCCAACTCAAATTCCTCCATACAATTATGAATCACTAATGAAAATTATAATTCTTGGCCATAGAGATTTCAAGAAACCAATTCAAGAATCTCAAGAAAGGTTTTCTTGATTGTTCCCCTTCAAGCTAGGGTTTCAAGGCTTCTAATCAAGTTCTTCTTCAAGATTCTTTAAGATTCTACAAGATTCTTAAAGAATCTTGTTCTTCAAGGTATGTAAGGCTATCATAGTGTTGGAGTAGTTCGTCCTCACACCCTACATCTATTTTCAAATCAGTAAAAGAGTAAACTAGGATTCTACCCCTAGATTTGAGTATTCTTGAGCTAAGTTGATTTTGAAATCTTGAATTCCTGATTCTTTTGAAATTCCATTCCTAAGTATTGAGTTTCTATATTTTTATTGAGATTTTTGAGTTGATTTGTTCATTTCTATAATTCAGCATGAACCCTATTTTGAGTTATAAATCTTGAGAAGTTTTTCAAAGCCAACACTTGAGTTTTAAACTGAGTTTTTGAGGAAGTAAAGATGAGTTTTGAGAAAAAGTTTAAAGGTTCTATTTCATAAAAGACTTAAGAGTTTCTAATGTTATTTTATTCATATATAATACATATACATATGTACCTATGTTAATTATTGGACTTGAAAGATAAGTTCATAAGTGCATGTTTTCAAGGAGGTAAAAACGTCTCATGTTTTGAAAAGTATTTCAAGTAATGTAAGAAGTCCATTATTTGTAATGGGTGAATTGAACACAAAGTTATATTAATTATTTTGGGAGTAGTATCAAGCACCGAGTTGGGTTAGAGTCTTTTATGATTCGGAAGTCCCATAGAACTACGTAGCCAACGTAGGATATGATAGCATTGTTTTTTCATGCGACTCCTCACTGAAGGCCAATTAGATGGATTCATAGTCACAATATCATCCTATACCCCGGCAAAGTATAGGATGACCCTGGCAACGTGAGGCGAAACGTTGTATCATTGCTAGGCTTATGGTAATGGTTGTCGGTTAGATAAACTTCCCACATGTAAAGTATATTATTTTCATGTTACTTTCATTGTATATTTTATTGTAAAGCTTAAATAGTATTCACTTCATGTTCATGTATTGATTCAATTGAGTTTCTTTCAGCCATTCAATTCAGTTATTTGCTTACTCACCTATATTATATACTCGTACATTCCATGTACTGATGTCATTCAACCTGCATCCTTTTATGATGCAGATATAGGTGTTCATGATTATCAACATGAGCTTCGTTGAGATCACTCTACACTCCAGTTAGCTTTGGTGAGTCTCCTTGTATTCTAGAGAACTTCACAGTTACTTTCCAGTTAGTAGTTTTGAGGTGCCGTGAGTCTTGTCCCGACATCCTTTCGTAATAGTAGATATTTCATAGATAGACAGTTTTGGAGTCTTTCAGTTTCAGATATTTTATTTAAAACTTATGTTTCATACTAAGTATATTCAGCAAAAGTTTTGAGATTCAGTAAACTGTTTTTAAACGTTTTTTTCAGTTTGATGCTTATGTATGCTCAAGTTAGTCTTCTGCTTGTGGTCTGCCAGGATGAAGGTTCGCTTGGGACCAGCAATGGTTCTCGAGTGCCGGCCACGTCCAGGGTGTAGGCTCGGATCGTGACATCATCAACCCATGAAACTTCACAACAACACACATACATCTGAAAAATTGACAAATCGGAGAGAATCCAACTGAGATATATAGCTCGAAGAAGTAAAAAGAAAGGAAAGTGGGAGGACTTACAACCATGGCCAGAGCTCAGAGAAAGACCAGCTATGGCCGGCAACAATGGAGGCTATGGCCAGCGACGATGGAGGCTCTGGCCGGCGACGATGGCAGACTCCTCTGGCCGACGACGACCGAAAGAGAAGCTCACTTTTAAGTTTAGCTACTAAAAATGAAGACATTTGATCTCCTTCTAGATAGATCTGCTTCTTTTAGTTTTTATTTTATTCTTTATTTATTTTCTTTTTGTTAGCTGATGGGCCATCCACAATATATATATTGTCAATACATGTACAGTAATGAAAGGTATTCATTTTGTTTTAAAACTTATTAATTATTAAATATTTTTAAAGTCAATATGTATCATATATAAATAATGGTATAGATACACTTCTATATTAATTATTAATCCTTAACTCAACTAATTATAATTATTAATAATAATAGACCATAAAAGATATTGTTTGAATTAATTAGGTTCGAGTAAAATAATAATTCTTAAAACACATAATTAGGTTAAAATTTGAGTAAGACTTAGTTAAATTCTATTAAATTAAATCGACTCGAATGGTGAACATCTGTAATTACACCAAATGGATAAAAAATATTATTCCAATAGATCATGTTCGAGTCAAATAACATGAATGTTCAAAACATTTGATCATGCAATGAAGTTTGGGTGAGACTTCATTATGTTTTTTTTTATATTCGATATAATTACTTAATCAAACGTAATTCGATAAAATTGTTTATTAATTTAGCTTATATTTTAATGGATGATATCTTGTAAATTATAAGTTAAATAAAAGTGATAAACACCTCTTACTACACCAAATTGATAAAAAAAAATATTAACTTAATAGATCATGTTCGATACAATTAGTTAATTCAAATAATTATATATAATCACCTATTTATTGAAATTATATTTCCAATGTATAAGTAGGCCTGTAAAATTGAATCGATTGAACGATTAACACCCCTAATTACACTAAAAAATTATTATCTACTCTAGATATAATCACCAAACTCATTTTGTTTGAATTAATTTATTGTGGCCAAACTATTATGTTCTACACTAAGTTCAATTTGTTGCAAAAAAAATAGTCGTGAAATTTTATTATAGAATCAATCATGTGGCTATATCATTTAACTATTGCCAAAACTATTTATAATTTGTAGCAAAAATATTTATTAAGCTACAATTTTTTTTTCAAATAGTTTATTGTATCTAAATGTTATTGCTACAACAACTTTTATCGTGTGGCAAAAACTTATAATCACCTTCAAATTGCTGTCGGATGTCCATCTCTTTTCTTTTATGCTGCATACAGCTACCTTCCATCGGCACATTATTCGCTCTGCTATAACGAACGAACTAAATGACAGACCATCGAGAGTGAGTGAACGGCTAGCCAAAGCTTCTCTTTTGGAGAAAAATCGTGGTGGAAATGCGGTTGAAAGCTGAAATGAGACGACTGAATGAGTGAAAGAAGTTATTGAAAGTAAATCCCCTTTTGTTGTGTGATTCCCTATTGCTATGCTAGCTTCCTTGGGAATACCACCTTGCACTGGTTTAGGCGGTATCCGGGTTTGGTTTCGAGAGCCTCCCTCTCCCTGTAGGTGGAACCTCATTTTCAGTCACCCTCTCCCCGTCCCTTACTCGTTATTTGAAAGCCGTCATCCTGAATTTTCTTTCCGTATGCCGGGGAAAGTACCTCGCCCCCACCTTTCTACATTAATTATTATATAAAATTTCCTCGGTTCTCTATAAAACAAAATGAAAAGCTCGGGTGAAAGCACAAACATTAGCAATAAAATTGTATTTATTTAGACAATTATTGTCATGATTATTATTAATTATAACAAAAATGAAAAATAAGCTTTGTCAATTTGATTTTCCCGACTAAGAAACTTTAAGAATTAACATAATAGCTAAAAAATTTAAATGCATAGTTTAAATTTTATAGATATGAATACATTATGTTATAGTAAAAGTCAATCTGAAAAGAATTACACGAAGAGGGAGTTAACTATTGATGGAAGGAGCAGTGGGGATAGCAATTATGGGAGAAGGAAAATGAGGAACAATTCTTCGAGATAAAGTAGGTGAAGGAACATTAGATGTAAATACTAAGTTGTAAGTTGTATATCTTGAATATATTGTGTGTATATTTTTGAATATCCTGTATAAATATGTATAAATATTTTTGTATATCGTCTATTTTTGTGTGTGTGTATATATATATATATATATATTATATAGTATATTTTATGAATATTTGATATATATTGTATGTATATTGAGCATACATTTATATTTTTATATACATTTCTTGTTTTTTTTTTATTATATAATTTGATTCTAATATCAATTTTTAAATTGATAAATGATAACACTATATTATTATTTTTAAAAATATTTTCATTCATTTAATTCCATGGAAGATGAAAGTCGTAAATTAAAATGTCAAAGTTAAAAATAGAATAACAGGCAATAACTAATTAGTAAAGATAGATAGAAATGAAATTTGAACTTTCAAGTTTCAACTTTAAAATTTAAATTCACAGCAGTTAAAAGTATTGCAAAATTAAATTGATAACACTATATTGTAGGATTATAACTCAACTTTCAAATTGATAACACCACACTAAATTTTTAAAAATATTTTAAAAAATTTAATTCCATGAAAGATGTAAGTTGGAAATAGAATAATAGGCAAGAAATATAGATGGATAGAGAGAATTACGTGGAAAATGAAATTTGAACTTTCAAAATTTGAATTCACAATAGATACAATTTTTTTCAAAATTTAATTGATAACACAAAACTACATGATTAGAACTCGACTTTCAAATTTAAAATTTAATTCAAGTTGGAGAAGTCAACTTTTGAAAAAAGTTAGTGACACACCCGAACGATCCATGAACCCGTCTCATTTGAAGCTCGTGACCTAAATCCGTTCTGGTCTTAGTAACCCGATTCCTAGAGTTAGGCGGATCGTGGAATGGACCGAACAACATCTCTGGTACCCCAAATTCAGCTCGATAGCAGTTCATTTATAAGATTTCGATCCAAAACTAGTACTCAATTAAAAAAAAGTCTAATGGGTCGAGTCGGTTGAAACTGGGACAACCTTACTTGTAATCATAAACAAGCGTAGCCAAATATAAATTTTTTTAGCTAAGATTTTTTTCGTAGCAAATAGTAAAATTATCCGACTACAAATTTTAAAATCATCAAACATTGCATATTTTGTGACCAAAAAATATTGTCACTAAATAGCAAGTTAATTAGAGACAAACAAATGATTGTCACTATTTGCTTATATTACTAGCGACAAAAACTAAGTTGTCGCTAATTACTTATATTATTAGTGACAAAAACAAAAGTCACAAATAAGTATAAAAATTTGTAGTTAAAGCTTACAATTTTTAACTACGAAATATAATTTGTCACTTTTGTAACAACTCATTTTTTGTGACGAAACTTATTCGTATCCAAAATGTAACTAATTTTAATACACATAATAGTTTGTCACAAATTGGAGGCATTATTAGCGACAATATTATGTGTCACTAATAACTTTAAATTCGTCTCTAATGATACATAATAAACGGCGCCAAATTTTTTTTTTGGTGAAAAATTTTAGTGGACAAAATTTTGCTACGAAATTATAAGTTTCATCACTAAAAGTATATTGCTCATGCATTTAAACACGAAATAATTTTTTTGTCACAAAAGGTGAATAATTAGTGACGAATTTTCTATCGTACCTAATAATTTCGTAGCCAAATATCACATTTGTTGTAGTGCGTGTAGCTCCTTTATTTGAATTTAAATCTGTACAAAACAAGGCCCCTCGAGAAGGCCCTAAAAGAAAATTAACTCACTTGTTCGGATCTGTTCAACAAAGACAAATCCATTTCTATTAAAGTTCCTAAAAAGTAGGGTTTCCTTTTTGCTGCTACTCAATTTCCTCCACCTTTTTCTTCAATATGTACACCTCTTGAGCTGGTCTGAACCTGAGTTTTCGTCTCCTTGTTGTGTGGACTCATTCGCCTCTGCTTCTCCTCAGCTCGTTGAAATATGTATTTCTTCTTCTTCTTCATTGTATTATATGCTCTTCCTTCCTCTAAATCTGCCTTTCTGTGTAGAGATTCCAAAGTGGTTTCGACCAAGATGCCAAGTCTTTGCTGTTGATCACGGTCTAAGTGAGTTCCTTCTTCTTTGTTCTATTTTTGCCTTCTCCCATCTGCTTCTAATCTCCTTATTTCCATCTGAGGCAGAAAAGGAGATTCCAAGAGGCTTTCTCCCTTCTTCAGCTCCAAATCTAACCATCTGAATTTGAAGGCATCACCTTTTGCTGGTGGAATTTTTTGTAAGCTGAGAAAGCTCAGGCTAGGTAGCGTAGTCTTTTGCACAGTTATGTATGCCTTGTATTGGTAAAACTGATTGTACATATCATATATGTGCTCTACTTTATTAGTATTCCTTTATCTACTCATGATGTTGCCCATGTACTGTAATTTTCCTTGTTCTAATCCTCAGTGATGGTATTTGTGCTTTATCAGTATTTAAAATTCCTTTACATGTACCTGATAGTTGTTGATATGATTGCGCCTGAATCTTCCCCTCTTGGTCACATGCCTCATTTGCCAGTTTATCTGCTAAATTATTTGCTTCCCTGAATACATGTTGTATGTGTGCCTGAACCTGTTGTTGTAATTCTTGTATTTCTTGTATGTCATATGCCTGGCCCCATGGGATCCTCCATTCCTGTCTAATCATTTTTGTTATGCCTAACGAATCCGTTTCTACAATGATGTTTTGAAGATTGTTTCTCTTGCAATATCTAAGTGCTATAAAATTGCTATCGTCTCTGCTTCCATATTGTTTCTATGCCCTAAAGCATCTGCTTCAGCATATATCAAGCTTACATTGTAATCTCGAATACAAAAACTATAAGCACTTACTCCAGGGTTACCTCTGCTAGCTCCATCCGTGTTGCACTTTAATTTATCTTATTGCGGTTTTATCTACCTTACTGCATGATAGTGCAATCTTGACCTGTATCTTCTTAGTACCTCCACAATTGCGTCCCACCCTTTAGGGACTGTTATCTACAGATATTTACTTCTTATAAGCTATGTTATTATGGTCTGACATATTTGCTCTAGCTTATAAAAAGTAATCTCCTTTCCATGCCTTCTTGTGTTTCTCCTTTTTCACAATTCCCACATTAGTATTGCTGGTATTGCCTTGCATATGAACTTCAACTCCGTAGGGGCAGTGATTACCCACCAACTTTGGATCATTTGCTTCAGCTGGACACCTTCACATGTAGCAAACTTCCTCCATAGCTTTTGGGCTATTGGGGATGTTAGAAAAAGGTGGGACATTGTTTCCTCTTCGAATGTTTCACAACAGTAGCATCTAGATTCTATATTCACTTTCATTTGTTTAAGATTATCTTCCGTGGCAATTCTGCCCTTCCATATTCTCCACACCAGAAAATTAATCTTAAAAGGAATATCTTTGCACTACATATTTTTTCTCCATTCTTCTTTGACCTTTTTCCGCCGCATTATCTCAAAAGCTTTTTGTACTGTGAAATTTCCACTTGTACTTTCCATCCACCAAGGTTTATCCATGTCCTATTCTGAAATATGTTTTCTATAATGTACTCCCCCATATCTTCCGACACTATTTGTAACAATTTTCTCTGATCTCATTCTCCATTATTCACAAACTGTTTAACCTCTATTTCTTACTCTCCACCCCTTGCTCTTCCGTATAAAACAGGGCCCCTTGTTTGATCCAGTTATCAAACAAAAAACTAGCTTCTCCATTTTTAATTTGCCACCAAATGTTAGGTTCTGTTTCTTCTCTTATCTCAATCATTTTTTTCCATGTCTGAGAAGCCCCTTTTCCCATTGTCATTACTGGGTGCACCTTCTTACAGTATTTATTCCGCATAAAAGTGCTCCACAAAGTGGTTGAAGTTCTGAAGCTCTACCACAATTTCCCATATAATGCATTTGATATATCATGTAATGATCTCAAACCAATCCCACCTTCTTCTATAGGATAACACATATCCTCCCATGAAACCCAATGCTTCCCTTTTTCTCCTCCCGTCTTGCTCCAGAAAAAACCGGCAAACAGTTGATGTATCTGCTCGATTATTTTCTTTGGTGGGCTCATGGCTGATAACAAATACAAAGGCATTGATTGTAAAATGCTTTTTATCAGTACCAACTTTCCTCCATATGATAGCCATTTATTATGCCAGCTTGAAATTCTTCTTTGAATCTTTTTAACCAACTCCTCAAAATGTGAACATTTCTTTCTCCCATAATATACTGGACAACCTAAATATGTAAAAGGAAAGGATCCTTGCCTAATTCCTATGAGCTTTCTTAATCTTATTGCAACAATCAGCTGAGTGTTGTCATGAAGATAGAAGAAGCTTTTATTCAGATTTATTAGTTGTCCAGAGATTTTTTCGTAATCTCTCAACACCCCCATCATTTTCTTTATCGATATTTTTTCTCCTGAGCAAAACAAAATGGTTTATTTGTGGGCTCCACTTAGGCATGTCGTACCCTTTAAAATCTCCATCGATGTGCAAACTGTTAAGACCCCTAGCCAATACCTCTGCAGCAATAATAAATAGAGTTGGGGACAAAGGATCCCCTTGCTTCAGACCTCTTGACGACTTGAAAAAACCATACGATTGCCCATTCATAAGAATCGAGTACCAATTATTTGAAATAAGTCGCCATATCATATCTATAAGTAATTCTGAGAAGCCGAATAGTCTAAGCACTTTAATCAGGAACACCCATGATACTCTATTATAGGCCTTGGCCATATCCAACTTTACTACCTCATTGTGATATTTATTCCTCCTATTAATGTCCCTTATGATTTCTTGAGCTAATAGTACGTAAAGACCCGACTGATTCTTTGATATGATATCCGGTAAAAACCTTGTAGTCCTTTGATGTATCAGTCTTGAGATGATATTGTTTGCAAACGTGCTCAAGCTCACTAATCGAAGATCCGCAAAATGCTTAGGCTTCTCCTTTTTTGGTAATAACACCACGTTCGTGTGTGTAATATATCTGGGAAGATCGTGCCCACAAAATAAAACCTTCACCATATTTGTAACATCTTGGCCGATCATCGTCCAACAATTTTGAAAAAACTTCCCGGAGAAACCATCGGGTCCGCTCGTACTATCCTCATTCAGTGCAAAAACAACCCCCCTGACTTCCTCCATCGTAGGCATTTCCCCATCTCTTCGCTGAATTGCTTTCCAAAGAAGGCTATTGCTTCATTACCAATATTTTCACTAGTATTAATGCAATTTCCTTGGGCCGTAATGATCTCTGATATGAACAATTTTTTTCCTCCTTCCCTTCACATAATTGTGAAAGAATTTGATATAATTATCACCATCTTTAAACCATCTCATCCCGGCCTTCTGTTTCCAAAATTCTTCTTTTAAATACCTGATTTATTTCAATTCCCGCCTCAGCCCTCTTCAGTTCCTCTCTATTCCTGCCCGTATGGTGAATTTCCAGTTGAGCCTCCTTATATCTGATCTCTTCTTCTAATGATTGATTTCTTTGGAAAATATCCCCAAACATTTCTTTACTCCACTTCGTTAGAGCTAATTTGATTCTTTTGATCTTGGCCTGGAATTCCGTAAACGGGGTTCCCCTAAACTCCACATTCCAATTTTCAGAAACTCCGGGTGCTTTGTCCAGAAATTCAGAAACTTAAACGATTTAACCACTTTCTCCTCTTCTGAGTTGCATATCAAATGTAAAGGTGCATGATCTGATCCTGCCTAATTAGATGATGTACTGTGCTAGTTGGAAAAATGTCACTAAATTCCCGATTACACAACACCCTGTCTAATCTTTTAAAAATGCAATCTTCTTCCACTCTCCCATTCCACCAAGTAAATTTGCTACCCAAATTCCTTATTTCCTCCAAAGCACAATTGTTTAGACATTGACTAAAATCCATAGATTCATGTGTTGTAAACTCTAAACCCCCTTGTTTTTCTTCGTCGTATAATATCACATTAAAATCGCCTCCCACTAGCCATGGCATCTGATTCTCTTCAGCAATTGACTCCAAGTTCTCCCATAATTCCAGTCTGTCTAATGCGTCACATCTCGCATAAACAACTGATATTAATATCTTCACAATCCCAGTATCAAAACTCATCGTTATTTGTTGAATGTTGTTACTAATCAGCTCACCCTGCCAATCATCATTCCAGAATATCCATATTTTTGCCGAATAATTACAATATGCATTTTGAAATCCCAACCTCCTTTTTGTTTTGTATCAATAATATCACTCAACTTAGATTTTTATATTAATCAAAATCACTCAACTTACACCTTTGTAGTAGTAAAATCACTCAACAAAATTTATCATTAAATCATTTTTATGTCATGTAAAATAGATCCCACAAATAAATAAAATTAAAGAAAACTAATTAATTTTTTTTTATGGATAAACTTAATTAGTGAAACAAATACTTTTATGGTATTATGTATAATATTATATCTTAATTTAGTAAATAAAAAGAAATAATTACGACTTCTATTTATCGGTCCACTATATCTGTTTCTTAGAATTAGCACAAACAAATTATTGATGAAATTTATATTCACATATCGAATTAGGATTCATTAGACCGAATACCGGAATAAGAGTATTAAAAGGTTTAAAATTGTGACCTCAATTAATTACTTTGTGGATACATTATAACTGACAACTTTTCTTCAACAATGCAAAAATTACACAACAATGCTCATATAAAATTTGTCTTTTCTCTTCTGTTAGTTTTTTTTTTTTTTAAAAAACAAAATATAAAAAAGTATCCTTTTATGTATTAGAATACTTTTCCATCGAAGCTTAAAATTATTTCAACTCCGTAAACCTTGATCCTTTTTTATAAAAAGATTAACTTATATTCACTGGACAAAAAAAAATTACACAGTCACTTCATTTTTAGAAATACTTATTCCTCTTAATATATTCATTTATTATTAATATTTAAATAAATAAAAAAGAGTATTACATGGTAACTTGAACACTAAATTAATTATAGGATTTTTTTTAGGATTCTTATCTGGTTGCCAAAAATAAGAAGGATTCTTTCCTGACTTTCTTGTGCTCATAATTTTCATCTTGTTCTCCATCAACACCATTGAAGCAATTTGAGACAATCATCAATGGTAACTTTTTACTCTCTTTTTTTTCTTTTTAAAATCTAGACTAATCAATATCAACTTAACTTTTTGCTTTAACTAGTCAATATTGTGCAAATGCATTTTATTTTATTTTTGAAATAATAATAATAATGTCAAAATGCTTACATACTTTAATATTATAAAAATATTTGTTTCATTAATTAAGTTTGCTCGTAAAAGCTTATTAATGAGTTTTTTTTTAAAATTTTATTTATTTATAGGGTTCATATTTATATGACATAAAAAATAATTTATTTTTTCATATCAAATGTTTTTTAATGATAAATTTAGTCAAGTGATTTTATTGATATAAATGTCTAAGTTGAGTGATTTTATTGATAAAAAATTAAATTTAATGACTTTGTTAGATAAATTTCCAAAGTTAAGTGTTTGAGATATTAATTCTGTTATCTATGTTCATATTTATATGTCATAAACATGATTTGGAGGATTTTCTTAGAGGAAAATAATGTTAGTGCTTTCTCTAAATGTTTAAGGTGAATTCCTACTCAATCTCCATGATTACTCCGATTAATTTAACGAGAATTAACGCACAGTTCCTCACTTTAATTAGTAAATTCAAGGAGCTCGATTTGAGATCATTGAAAGAGGTTTTTGGGGAGTTCTTACTTCTTTGTGAGGCAAGTCCCTTCTTAATAACAACAATTAGAGGGATAATTAGGGTCCATTTATTCTATGAAGAGCATCATAGTCGTTTGGGTGATTCTCGAACTCGAAATCATTGGAACATACCCTAGAATATCTTCATAAAAGGATGGAACTGCTGGACATTGATCAAAGTTTTAAATTTTATCATCGTAATTGATTGTAGAGCTATTGTTGAATGTTGTTGATCATGTTTAGAGCGTTTTTAGCAAGATATTTGAGGTATGTCTCTTTGTAACATACTTTTACTGCGAGTTTGAATAAGTCTTTATGCGTGTGTAGGAAAAACTCACACCAAGCCTTCATACTCTGATTTCATACTATAAATATGTATACAACGGTGTTTGCCCAATGAAATGGGATTGTGGGATTTGCATTTAAAGTAATGATCTTTAACATGTTTTTTTTTCTCTATGAATGAGTCATTGATTTGAAACATGATTAAGATAATTTAAATCATCATGAAAGCTTCATAAAACATTTGGAAGCAACTTAGTTCGTTGTGTGGGATATTTACTATTAACCGATATAAAGCATGTGAGCTATAACATAAAATTCAGTGTCTTGCTACCACATCGAAAAGAGATGTTCTTACTTGCCAAGGCAATGACCATAATTTTCTAGCTTAGGTGGATCCACTAGCTATGTCACTTAAGACAACCTATGGGGCACATAGTCAGGGACAAGGAGATTGCTACTAGAGACCCAATCTCTACTAACGGGAGAGCCTCCATCTCAATATCCTCTCCGTGCTAAGTAAAATCCCAACGGAATAGTCATAAATCTGAACATATCATCATCCATGGAAAAACACAATTAAGTTACTAATTCAAGCTAAAATCATCATAGAATAACTCATTAGATCTAGAATCAAGTATAAGTGAGAAAACCTTTCACCAAACCAAAACTACTTAATGTGAGAAAACCTTTCACAATTTCATTGATGCCAACCTAGGCAACTTAGATCATAAAATAATTCTTCTTTCATAAATCATGCATAAGTTCATGAAAACATCATTCATAACTTCATAGCTTCTTCATAAGTTCATGCAATTTAGGTTCATAGTTAAAATCATGATCAATGCATGAGTTCACATGGAATTAGTTGAAAAACATGTAATTGAGTCTAATCAATCATAATAATATCAAAATTAATCATTTGAAACCATACAAATAGAACCCATGAGGAATTGAATGAAAACCTCACCAACTTAATTGAAATTAACGTGAAGGGATTGAGAAACCTTGGGGCTCAATGGGCGAATGAAACCCATTGATGAAGCCCTACATACCTTGATCTTGAAGTCCTGAACAATTGATGAAGAAGGGAGGCTTGAACTGAAGAACCCTAGCTTTTTCTTCCTTGATCTAGAGAGAGAATTTTGGAGAGAACCATGGAGAGGATTTGGGAATTTGATTGAAATGAGAGAGTTGGGAACTTTCAAAGGGTGAAGGGTAGTTATAGCGCTTATAATTAGGGGTAAAATGACGTAGTATAGGAATTAGAAGTATAGGAAAAGACCCGAATACTCTTAAAATAACTGTCAGATGAATCCTACGGCTATGATCTACGGTCCGTAGGAATTTCTACGGACATTATTGATCAACTGTAGACCAAGTACTAGAGCCTTAAACTTCATCCAACTTTGGCGAGACCTTTCTACGGCCCGTAGACACAAATCGTAGAACTCAACTTTCACTTTAAAATTTCACCAAGTCTGGGACACTTTTACGGGACCTTTCTACGGTCCGTCAAAACTCCTACGTTTTGTCCTGTTCATCCCTAGGTCAACTTCAGAAACTTAATTTTCCAAAAACTCATCTCCAGGTCTACAACTCCCTTCTTACGGCCCGTAGGAAATCCTACGGTCCGTAGGTTGGACTTGTAGAACCTGCTTCAGCCAATTTTCAGCAATTTTTCCTTAATTTGACTTTCCAACTTCCGAGGTGTTACAACTACGTACGTCAATTTAACAAGAATTAACGCACAATTCCACTCTAATTTGTAAATTAAAGGAGTTGGATTTGAGATCATTGAAAAGAGGTTTTTGGGGAGTTCTTCGTGAGGCAAGTCCCTTCTTAATTACAACAATTAGAGGGATAATTAGGGTTCATTTATTCTATGAAGAGCATCATAGTCTTTGGGTGATTCTCGAAATCGTTACAACGTGAACTTTGTCCTATAACCCTAGAATATTTTCATAAAAGGGTGGGAGCTTTTGGACATCAATTAATGTTTTAAACTTTATCATCGTAATTGATTGTAGAGGTGCTATTGTTGAATGTCGTTGATTATAATTAGAGTGTTTTTAGCAAGATTTGAGGTGTGTCTCTTTGTAACGTACTTTTACAATGAGTTTGAATAAATCTTTATGCGTGTGTAGGATAAACTCGCGCTAAGCCTTCATACTCTGATTTTACAATGGGATTGTGGGATTTGTATATAAGTAATGATCTTTAACATGTTTTTTTTTCTCTATGAATGAGTCATTGATTTGAAACACGATTTAGATAATTTGAACATTGATTTCTAAATAATTTTCATGTTTTGAAATACCTCTATTAATTAGATGATGACTTTGAGTAATTTTGACTAAATACAGCATGATTGCTGTTATTTGTGTTTGGGCATGTATTGAAAGCCTTGTTAATTATTCATGAGGATAAATAGCCGTTATGGATCCTAATTAATGTGCTCTCTTGCAATACTTGGGCTTGTTTTGACATGATTTGGGTCTGTATGGGCAAGATCGATATTATTTGTGCTTTTATTTGCATTACTTGGCGCCATGTATTGGCATGATTTTACCTTTGAAACAATACCAAACTTGTTTTCATACTTACTACACAAGTGATTTTTTACTGAAATTTCATGATAGTATATAATAAAGAGAAAGAGACTTCTGGACTTGTTGATGCAACCATAACCTCTTCCTCTATGATATTCTTCTCATCCAATATCCTATAACACCATTGCAATTTTTGGTGACGTCATAAATTACTTTTAAATATAAAATTATTTCTAAGTATAAAAATAGTTATTTTTAAAATCTATTAACGTGTGTGTCACTTAAATTGGAAGAGAATAGAGTTTGCTTGACATTGTTGTTAGAAGGCCAAAAACACTTATTTTGGAAAAACACGGTATTTGACTAATTAGTAAAACTGTTTTTAAATGAAAGTATAAATAGTTTTTATGCGGTTGGGAAGAAACTAATAATTTCTGATTTTTTAAAAAACAAGAACAGAAAATTATTTAGTTCAAGACCAAAATATATTTACCAATATATCTATTATATTTATTTATTTATCATTGTGATGAGTTTTTCGTATATAGTGATTAAATTTGTGAAATAGTTTTTAAATTTATTTTTCTTGATATTTTTAATTATATTTAAATCATCATGTTAATATTATATCAATATTTAATATTTTTTTTATTCATCTAAGTATAATATTGATTGACAATTTACATATGTACATTTTAATTTGATAAAATAAAATTTAAATTATAAATTTTATAATAGATATTTAAAATAATCTTAATATTAGAAGTGCATTAATACTTGTCTTTTTCCGTAATTTGACTCTCAAAAATATTTTTTTTGAAAAAATTAGTCAAACTTAATCCGCTTATCAAAAGTATTTTTCAAAGGAATTAACCAAACACAATTTGTTTTTTTTTTCAAAAACACTTTTTTAAAAAGCTATTTAAAAAAAATACTTCTAAAAATAAGTAATTTTTAGCAGCAATGCCAAACAAGTTCACGACCTTACTTGAACAGAATCTATTCTATAGGCTCGTTGTTGGGTTTTTAAAGGTGTGAACATAAAATGAAGGGTTGTGACTCTTCTGAAGGGTTGTGACTCTTCTGAAGGGTTGTGACTTGTCACGATCCAGACCGTCGTGATTGGCGCCCACACTAACCCTCCGGTGGGAGAACCAAAACTACAGCTCAACTAATCAACTTAACCCAAGTACTACACATTTAAAGCTACGGAAGCAGATTTAAATATCTATATAATTAATATGGAGTCCCCATAAAATCCGGAAGTTCAACTAACATCTAACAACTAATGCGGAAATACCCTTAGAACCGAAAAGTCATTGTACCAAAACATCTAAGGGCAACAAGTCTAAGAAAAAGAGGTCCAACCCCAACTAACATAAGAAATATCTAAACAGTCTAAGTCCGAAGAAAATGGACTAAACAATAGGAAGGACTACATGGCAGCCTGAAAGAACTGGTTAACCCTTAAAATCCGGTCTCAATCACTGATCTCCTAGCGGAGGTCTATCAATAGCCGCCTGAAGATGCCCTGTACTCAACAAAGAACGAGCAAGTGCAGTATCAGTACACAACCACAGTGGACTGGTAGGATCACGCGACTATCCCCATAAGTGCAATATAAGCAAGTAATCACAACACAGTAAACATGCATATACCGAACATATACAATATCATTCATCGTTTCAGGATCAATGTACAATTCCACAATCTTCAATAATACGCATATATATAACAGGTCAATGGTCCTCTCATGGAACCCAATTCAATGGTCCTCTCATGGAACCCATACCCAAACTGTTAGTGTGCCGGATCGTGACACCCGTTCCAAGTTAGTGTGTCGGATCGTGACACCCGTTTTAATATGTATGTCGGTACGTGACATCCGATCCCAGTTAGTGTGTCGGATCGTGACACCCGTTCTAATTTGTATGTCGGTACGTGACATCCAATCCCAGTTAGTGTGTCGGATCGTGACACCCGATCCATTCAACATACCAGAATCACAATCACAATGTATATTTTCGTAATCATACAATCAAATGTTGATTCATGGCATATAGTTATTCATTCATACTCATTTACATTAGGTGTGATCAATAATACAACATTCGCATACATACATGCAATACAATGAAGCAATTACTAACATACATCACACAATCATGAAATCACAACCATCACCTACCTCGAACAACGCTCGAATCCCCTAAGAAACTTGATTTTTCCCCTTCCGAATTCTTTCCGCTTGTTCTTGGTCTACAAACAATCAACAAAATGCGAGGAACAATAAACAAGACCTAAATACCCGGATTATAATCAATCAAATCAACCCTAGGTCGAACCCTTGATCCCCATACCCAGATTAGGGCTTTTTCCACCATAAATCTCAGATCAAAACTCTCCCCCATCGATAATTACCAGAGAAACTAATTTCTATGGATCGAAAATGGATTCAGGGAGTAAAAACCTTACCTTTGGTGCTAGAAGAGGTGGAAAACCTTCAAGAAATACCCATGGGTCATTCCTTAGCTCTCAAGGTTGAAAATTGCAGAATAAAATATTTTTGGGGTTTATTTATGACTTAAGTCGCGTCTGTTCCGCTGTGGCGGACCTCATCCCGCTACAGCAGCTCCATCCTGGCGGGATAAATCCCACCCTGGCGACTTGCACAGAGACAGAGAGTCGGAATTTGAGTTTCAAACCCCCATTTCACAACACACCTTCAACCCATGACATTCAAAAACTACCCGATCACGCTAAGATTAGTTTCGGGAGTTCTACTCGCCTGAATTTGATTCCGTAAAGTCGTACGGGTTCCTTAACGTCTTAGCTATCTACTCAGGTGATAAAATTCATAATTATATCTCTCATTCGTTACCAGATTTCCCTAGACCTCACTGACTCTGATTTTATCCAAATCTGGACTAGGTTAAGAAATTCCAAGTTACTACCAAAAAGTTTTCCGACCCCAATTCTTTCCCCCATTGGTTTTTTCCTAACGACGGAATCAGGTCATTACAATAGGTACCAATTTACCCATCACTCATCCCCGAGTGATCAACTAGGAAAGACTGGCTAAAGTAAGGGTAGAGTAGTACCTGAATCGCTGAACAATTAGGGATACTTGTCTCGCATGTCCTTAGCTTCCGGACATCGCGATCAAGAATTTCAACCGGTTCTTCCTCATACAGAAGGTCTTGTTTAACAAAACTGAGTCTTACTTTATGATATAATCTCTGTCCCCAAACCAACCAATTGAATATCTACACATCCTTCCATACAATGTCTCAATGAAGTCATCACATTACTCGAGTGATAATGATTGTTGTATGTACACTTAACTAACCTCAAAAGCTATTCTCAATAAACACCAAAGTTGACCGTACACATGTCTGCCACTATTATCAAGGACCCACAATCATCAGGACTAATCCTTTCTCACATAAGCATGATAAAATTCTAAATCAATACTCGCTACAATTAGAGGTGGACCTGAACCAACCATCACACACTCATGATACTCAAACAATCATAGTTCTTATCAACATCTCCTTCTCACAACATAAATTTCCATGAGCTTAAGTTATAAAAAATTGATCTTTAGACATCAGATACTCATCGAGGGATATGTCCAAACATACAAACCCTCCAACAACACTATCGAAATGATAGATTTAGTAATTGTAGCTTACCTCTTAAGAACAGTAGAATTGGACCCAATGATCCCCATATTCAACTACACACAATCGATACATTACCTCGACGACTAGATGAATATTAAGATTGTCGGACAACCATAATTACGCATGGTAGCTCTTCTATGAATTCTCATAAGCAAGGTGGTACATGTAGAACTACTGAAATACTTTAACAACTCCAAGATAACACCAAATATGTCTTCTGAAATAACCAAATCTTCTCAATCATCCCACTCAACCAAGAGAACATCGCAGGATCGGCACACCTGATCCACCACTAGGGATCCACCCACAAAAGTAAAAACACACGTGAGCATAACTAGTGAATCATACTCACAACCATGTACAAAATGAAATAGATGGTCACATAAGAATTTACGGAATAATCATTGAATAACACCAAAGGTTTTCCTCTGAAGAGTCGATACCAGTCAATTCCACTCAGTTGACTCCACATACTCTTCCCATCATTCCACTGAAGCCCACGCTCTCAATACTAACAACTATCATGAAAACTCCGACCATTTACCTTACTCTCAACCAACACTTTTTAAATGAAAACCTTTCTTAGCTACTTTAACAATCAAAAGTAATAAACTTTACGACTCAAACCAAGTGTAAATCCTTTCAAAGGTTCAATACCTGATACAATTGATCATTTCTCAACTTACAAATTCATACCTTGACAAAATATATCACCACGAATGTAGACTTACAATGAAAATTTGAATTGTAAATTCAACCATATAACACAATCCCCTTATCTATCAATGTTAGCTTATACCTTGAAGATTTTTATGAATTCGTGGGTCTTCGATTATCATTGATCGCATCTCCACCGATCTTACAATATCTTTCGCTAACAATTCAATCGTACTCATTACTAAACTCAAAAAACAAAAATAAAAACAAGCACTTATCATCACCCTCGAGCTAATGTCTGTTCACTCATTTCTCAAGTCTTTCCCAATAGTTTTTAACCAATCTGATGCACCCGTGACACTATACCATAGCCACAACAAAACGAATGAAATCACGCGTCTCTGAATCCAATTATCTACCCCTCTGAAGATATCAGCCTTTGCAATCACATAAAATATTCTTGCTCTCGCTTCTCTCTCAAGGTTGTACTACATCCCACTATTTTTCCTTCATTATGACTCTAGCTCTTTTAAATTCTATTCGAGTGGTGTCCCACCATCTCTTAAAACTTTCCATACAACCACGTTACTCACCAAACATTAGAAAACCACAACCATGGATACTCGCATGTCGTAATTACCATATGAAATTCGCTTAACCAACAATCTTATTATATAGTTCTTCCATCTATCCATCACGAACCCTTACTACCATCACACTCGGTTAGCCCTGACTATCACTACGAAGTCAACCTTTTCATAGACATGACACCTCAAACTCAAGTATACCCATCAATTCAAAGGACTAATCCAATTTGTATACGCACCTTCTTAATAAATTACTTCAATTGCCTTTACCCATGTATACTCATTGGGACTTTCCTTATCCATAAGCTTGTCATTCCGGTATCAATCCACTCATTTTTATGGCTTATGATAAAATCACCAGTCCTCATACCATCATCCTTCTTCTTAACAAACAAGACAAGAGCACCCTACAGAAAAACACTAGGACGGATGCAACCTTTATCAAGAAGCTCATGGATTTGAGCTTTAAGCTCTCTCAATTCTTCCAGAGCCATGCGATAAGGAGGGATGGAAATGGGCGAGTGTCAGTTTCCAAGTCAATGCATAAATCTATATCTCTAACCCGAGGCATACCAGGCAAATCAGTTGGGAGCACTTCTCTAAATTCTGACACCACCGGAATAGACTCAATAGAGGGAGACTCAACCTCAATATCCCGAATATGAGCCAAATAAGCCAAACAACCCTGCCCCACCAGTTTCCTAGCCCTAATGAAGGATATAATTTTACCTGGCTTAGGCTTGTACGCCCCTTCTCACTCTAAGTTTTCCCTACCGGGGATCTCCAGAGTCACAGACTTAGTATTACAATTTAACACAGCATAATAGGGGGACAACCAAGTCATGCCTAAGATTATATCAAAGTCAGTCATATCCAAAATCACCAAATCACCCCAAGTCTGAAAACCCATAAACACAACAGGACAACACGATATACATGGGTGACTATGACTGACTCTTCAACTGGGGTAGAAACATGGATGGGGGCATCAACTATGCCACAAATCATATCAAATCCCAAGACACACTGAAATGACATGTATGCATAAGTAGAACCCGGATCGAACAAAACAGTAGCCATGAGGTCACAGACAAGAATAGTACCTGTGATCACTGCATAAGACATCTCACCCTCGGTCTTGCCCGGAAAGGCATAAAACTGAGCCATGTCATCTTGACGGGCAACCTCATTGCCTGGCTGCACTGTTCCTCTACCTGCATTACCATTTCCCTAGCCTCCACGGCCTCGCTGATTTCCTTCTCATATGCCCAGGTTCTCCATAATTTTAACACACTTAATAACTTAACCAAGTAAGCATCGCTGCTATTGGAGCAGTCGTATCCTGACCCTCTTTGATATACAATCAATCCATGAAATCGTAGTATAACTTCTAACCTCAATTGGCATAACTTAATTTCATCATTCGCTAAACAACCCATACATGTTATGACAATAATACTAAATACATTTTCCAAAATAATGGTGTTCATTATCTAGTTGTCCCTTACAAAACTTCTAATTTCAGTCACAGAACTAGGCCAGACCCAATTCTTGACTGCTTTGATCTTTTGTGGATCTACCATTACCCCTTTCCTTGAAACCACATGCCCCAAAAAGGCAACTGAATCCAACCAGACGCATTTGTCAACCCTAACGACATAACTAGAGGCTCATAGAGCCCATAGCGAGTCCTAAATGTCGTTTTTCGTATATCCTCAGGCCTAATCCTCAACTGATGATAGCCAGACCTTAGATCAATCTTAGAGAAAATGGATGCACCCTGCAACTGGTCAAAAAGATCATCTATCTGAGGTAGTGGATACTTGTTCCGAATGGCGACCCTATTCAACTGTCGGTAGTCTATACACATCCTTTCTTGCTAGTGATGGTGTTACCACTTCTGTTGCTCTAGTTCGGACCACAGAGTGAAGGAGAAAAGATATCAATTTGTATCACCTAGATACCAATTGAATTCAAGTAATAGCACGAAAAGAGTAGAAATAAAGAGATTTTCAAAAGTCCTATAGCCTCCCGAAGAAAAGTACAGACGTCTCCGTACCGTTCCGCAAGACTCTACTAGATTCGTTTTGGTACAATGAGATCAACAAACCTAGGGCTCTGATACCAACTTTGTCACGACCCAGACCGTTGTAATTGACACCCACACTAACCCTCCGGTAGGAGAACCAAAACTACAGCTCAACTAATCAACTTAACCCAAGTACTACATATTTAAAGCTACAGAAGCAGGTTTAGATAACTATATAATTAATACGGAATCCCCATAAATTCTGGTAGTTCAACTAACATCTAACAACTAATGCGGAAATACCCCTAGAACCTGAAAGTCATTGTACCAAAACATCTAAGGGCAACAAGTCTAAGAAAAAGGGATACAACCCCAACTAACATAAGAAATATCTAAACAGTCTAAGTCCAAAGAAAATGGACTAAACAATATGAAGGAATCCATGGTAGCCTGAAAGAACTGGCTCACCCTTGAAATCCGGTCTCGATCTCTGATCTCCTGGCTGAGGTCTATCAATAGCCGCCTGAAAATGCCCTGTACTCAACAAAGAACGAGGAAGTGCAGTATCAGTACACAACCATAGTATACTGGTAGGATTAAGCGGCTATCCCAATAAGTGCAATATAAGCAAGTAATCACAACACAGTAAACATGCATATACCGAACATATACAATATCAGTCATCGTTTCAGGATCAATGTACAATTCAACATTCTTCAATAATACGCACATATATATATATATATATATATATATATATATATATATATATATATATA